>ML778292.1:1487155-1515427 GCA_009831015.1 Picea engelmannii
TGTTGTGATTGGTTTGTGTTGTCGTGATTGGACAACGCAAGAGCATCGTAGCAGAGCGGGGATCAACAGAGATAAGGAGAGCTTTCATAAAGTAAGTATATCATCCTTCTTCTCTTGTCCATTCAATACTTTAGAACTAGGGAAAGAGTATTATTCTGTCACTGTTTGTTCCAGATCCAGGTGGATCTGGGGAGATCGGTTTGTGTCCGCACTTACGGATTTATCCTAAAACACATATGACCATTATCCCCGTCACCGAAGTCTTACCTCCCATCGGGGTTTTTGGCTTCAAAGTCCCGATGCGCTCCAATTTTCGTTAGCCCTCCAGCCTAGACTCTTGGTCCACGTGACCTCCTCTATATGACTGCATTCATACCTCCCATCGGGGTTTCAAACTTTTCAATGTCCAAATACATATGTCATCAGGATTCGTGATCCCTCGAATCCCGATTCTTCGCTATGCTGACAGCTGGCCCCCACAATGGCACTTCCCTCCTTATCGGGGTTTCAGACTTCGCGATTCTGAAATGCATAAACACCTTGTCACTAAGATTCCCGATATCCCGATGACCAAAATGCCGATAGACGGCTTCCTATCGGGACTTTCCCTGATGATTCTGATTACAGGCACGCGTCCCCTCAACATGGCCAATTCATATTTTTCCTCATGTTTTCGAGACTTATGATGTCCCGATTTTCACGACCTCAGGAACTCCGATTTCTCGAGCACCGATATCCCGATGTCTAGTGCCCGGATCTCCGAAATGGACGATCACATGACACGTGTCCTCTCTCAGATGGACGGCCCAGATTTGTGTCGAGTTTTTCAAGGTGGACTTACCCGATCTCCTATCCACGGGAATGTCGATATCTCGACTCCGACGCCTTGATCTCCACCACGTGTCTCCACTAACGGACGGTCCAGATCTTCTCGGGACTTTTCTTATAGAAATTCTTGATCTCTTGTCCTCATGACTCCCAATTTCCCGAACCCCGACGCCTCAATATCCCGATGCTTCTCGGGGTTCTTACTTTTCTCACAAGGGTTTAAACCCTATGCAACTCCTGTCAGATCAGATGACTGACGGGTAACTGATCAACAATCCAATGACTCATGACCCCTGGAGCTTGAACTCCGAACGCGGTCGTAACCTCCTTTCTTCTTTGGCAGATCCAACGGATGATGGGATTTTGCAAATCTTCCCCACAAGATCCTAACCGTCGATCTCTTCCTCTTTGATGTTTTCTACGGGGTGAACCCAGTATTCCTCTGTGAAAACTAGTCCTCCTGTGCGTAACTTTGCAACGCCTGTTCTAACACTCCACGGCACAACCTCCTTGTGCTTCTCTTCCACGATATTGAAAGCCTTGTCCGTCCTGATCTTCACACAATTATGAGTCTTTGAGAAGCCCCTTGCGTGCACTCCTTGCGGCAATCCTCAAACACTTCCAAGTGTTGAGTTCTTTCAACTCTGCGCACACCTGCAGCAGTAGTCCTTCAATGCTTCTCTCAGATTCACAACTGAGACTTTCCTTAGCCTGTGCACTCCTTGCACGGCTCCTATAACCCAATTTCAATTATGGGTGAATGAGAACAAGAGTTAAACTATCTGAGCCTTCTATCAATGCACTCCTTGCGGACGACTTCAATTGCACTCCTTGCAGGAATCCCTGCTCAGATAGAGAAACAATTGAAACTCATTTCTTCTTCTTTTCAGACTTTACTTAGAACATGAAATCATATACACATCATATCAAAGAAAATGTATAACAGGAAGAAAACATTCATGAGCATATCAATCAACACACATACACAGAGAACAACATAACGCCATGAACTTGAATCAACTTCTTCTATTAATCCAAATAACTGTACATGGGTGTTTCTACACAGCGCTCTGCTTCTCTTCTATGCTCCAATGCTTCTAGCTTCATTACAATGCACAATGAGGTTGTTTATATCTCGTTTCCCTCTTGCACTCTCAAATAGTCTAATCTAGAATTAAATTTCTATCTACCTGCATTAACTACTATAAATGCCTCCATCTACTTCAGACGAGAGAGGGGTGCTCAAGGTCTGATTACATTATACCAAGGCACCTTCACTAAATGATCTCATTTATATTTGGCACATCAACTTCAAGGGAAAATTCAAAAATTTGGCTGGGTCTGCCCAACTGTCCTTTGTCCTCCATGGTAGCTCGCTTGATGTGAGGGATGCTCCTGCATCATACTCCCTCGCTTGAAAATCTTCATGGGCTCCTGTCCATGAACTCTTGCACAGTCTGTCCATGCTTTAGAATCTCTGCTTCATTTTCCCAGCTGGCATCTTCAATTGGATGGTCCTTCCACTTGACCAAATATTCAAAGTATTCTCTCCTCCTGGTCTTCTTGCTAACTCTCTTGTCCAGTATGCACTCCATCTGTGATCTCTCTGCGAATGGCATCCGTTTTTTCCATTGAACCTCTGGCTGTTCACCTTCTACTCATGTTTCCTCAAGTTTATATGGGTATAAATCTGAGACATTGAATATCGGAGAAATTTCGATCCCATCAGGTAATTCAATCTCATAAGAATTTTCTCCAATTTTCTTCAAGACCTTGCATGGTCTGATTTTCTTCATCTTCAATTTATTGTATGTTCCTCTCGGGAACCTTTCTCTTCTCAAGTGCACTAGAATCAAGTCACCAAACTCAAATTGGAGTCGTCTTCGATGTTGATCTACTCTCCGCTTATACTCCTGACTTGAATTCTGCAGTCGCTCCTTCACCTAGCTGTGAAGTTCTTTCATCGCCTCCGCGAATTCTTCTACACTAGTGCTCCTAGTAGCAGTCTGTTCCGAATCTCTCAATTCAGAAACTCCTCTCGGCTACATGCCATATACAATCTGGAATGGACTCTGGCCTGTGATCTGATTCACTAAGTCGTTATACACAAACTCTGCCTGCGGCAATGTATTCTCCCAACTGTTGTGGTGCTCCACCACTAGGCTCCTCAGCAAGTCTCGCAGACTTTTGTTCACCACTTCTGTCTGTCCATCCATCTGAGGATGATAAGCTGAACTAAACAACAAGTTAGTCCCCAGCTTCTTCCATAATGTCCTCCAAAAGTTCCCCATGAACTTTGTATCTCTGTCCGAAACTATACTCCTTGGTAATCTGTGAAGTCGAACGACTTCTTTGAAAAACAGATTCGTGATGTGCGTCGCGTCACTGGTTTTCTGACATGGGATAAAATGTGCCATCTTGGAAAATCTATCCACTACCACAAAGATCGAATCAAATCCTCTTTGCATCCTTGGCAATCCCAATATGAAATCCATGCTAATTTCATCACACAGCCTCTCAGGTATGGGCAATGGTTGATAAAAACCCGCATTCTGCTTCCTCCCTTTTGAATGCTGGCAAATTCTGCATCGATCTACAAACCTCTTGACCTCTGATTGCATCCCTGGCCAAAAGTATGACTTTCTCAGCTTCGCGAATGTCTTATCCTGACCGAAGTGTCCATCCAATCCTCCATTGTGCTTCTCCTTCAGCAAATTCTCCTCATGGAACAATTTGGAATACACAGTTGATTGCCTTTAAATAGCAATCCTTCCTGGATCATGTATTCAGCCCATTTGTTGCTATCTCTGAGAACTGGATTCTCGGCTACTTCATATTCTTCCTTAAAGTCTGTATCATCTGCGTACACGTCTCTGAGATCATCAAAACCTAACGTCTTGACTTTGAACTCCTGCAACGGCAAACACTTCCTGCTCAAAGCATCAGCAACTTTGTTAGCGGTACCAGAAATATGTTTTATCACAAAAGTGAAATTATACATGTATTCAACCCATTTAACATGCCTCTGATTTAACTTTTCCTATTGAGTCATGAACTACAATGCATGGTTATCACTATATAAAACAAATTCCTTCGTAATCAAATAGTGCCTCCATTTCTTCAATGCCTGGATGATGGCATAAAACTCCTTATCATATGTGGAATACTTCACCTTTGCTTCATTTAGCTTCTCGCTGAAATATGCAATTGGTCTGTCATCTTGACTTAAGACTGCTCCTATTGCAAACCCGCTTGCATCACATTTCACTTGAAATGTCTTTTGGAAGTCTAGCAACACCATAATTGGTTGTTTCATAATCTTTCGTTTCAACAAATTGAAACTCTTCTCAGCCTCTTCAGTCCAGTGAAAAGATTTATGTCTTTTCTTCACTGTAACCATCATTGCTGCACTAATTCCACTGAAATTCCTAATGAATTTTTGGTAGAAGCTAGCCAATCCATGAAAAATTCTCACCTCAAATATGTTCCTCGGTGATGGCCAATTCTTGATTACCTCCACCTTATCTGGATCCATCCTCAACTCATTTGCCGAAATAACAAATCCCAAATAAATGAGCTTTGTCTTCATGAATGAGGACTTCTTTATGTTTTTCAGCAACTTCTCTCGCTGTAATCTCTTCATCACAATGGCTAAATGCTTCAGATGTCCAGCTTCCGTTTTACTGAAAATCAGTATATCATCCAGATATACGATAACAAATTTTCCGATGAAATCTTTCAGGACTTCATTCATCAACCTCATAAAGGTACTTGGTGCATTTGTTAAGCCAAACGACATAACAATCCATTCATACAAACCTTCGTTTGTCTTGAATGTTGTTTTCCATTCATCACCTTCTCTCATGCGAATCTGGTGATATCCACTCTTCAAATCAATCTTTGAAAATAATTTTGCTCCACTTAAGCAATCCATTAAATCATCCATTCTTGGAATTGGGAATCTGTACCTTATAGTTATCTTATTAATCGCCCTTGAATTAGTGCACATCCTCCAGCCTCCATATTTCTTCGGACTGAGTATTGTTGGAACAACACACGGACTCAAGCTTTCCCTGACCAAACCTTTGTCCAACAACTCCTGGACTTGTCTTTTGACCTCTTCATTCTCCTGCGGCGTCAATCTGTATGCAGATTTGTTTGGCAAACTGGCTCCTGGTATGAGATCAATGTGATGACTCACACTTCTCATCGGTGGCAACGAACAAGGTAATTCGTCCACTACTATGTCAGCGAACTATTCCAGCAGTTCCTAAACTTCTCCTGGCAAATCATCCACTCTTGTGCTAGTCAGAACAATCTTCAGTTTTCTGACCACAATGAACTGTGGATCCTCCTTCTTCTTAACCTCGGTAAGGAGTTCCTACCCACTCATGAGAAGTACTGTGTTGCTTACTTCCGGCTTCACCTCCTTATCCTTTATTGGACGTAACATGTGTGTCCTCCCATTCTTCTCCAGGGTGTATGTGTTCATCCTCCCATCATGAATCACATTTCTATCATATTGCCACGGTCTACCCAGCAATAGATGACAAACATCCATAGGAATAACATCACATAAAATCTTATCATTATATCTCCCTATCTTAAATTCAACTAAACACTGTTTGGTGACATTTACCTGATGTCCTTTTTGTATCCATGAAACTTTATATGGACTTGGATGATCAGTCGTTTCCAGCTCCAGTTTTTTCTACCATCTCGGTTGAAACGAGATTGTCAGTGCTACCATTGTCCACAATGACCTTGAATGCCCAACCCTTGGTCTTGCAAGCTGTTCTAAAAAGTCTGGTCCTTTGGACTGAACTTTCCGTTTCTTTCTCTGGTGTCAAAAGGACTTTTCGCATCATGAGCGATCTTCCACCTTCAACGTCTTTTGCCTCAACATCTAGCCTCTGTGCCTCGGCGATGTGAGCTTCTCCAGTTTCTCTCTTTTTCTATGGACACTCATAATACTTGTGCCCATTCTTTCCACATGTGAAGCATGTAATTACTCCACCTCTTCTTCTTCCTCTACCTCTGGTACGAGGAAACCTATTATTATCAACATATCCTCCTCTCTGCTCAGTATGTTGTTCTCTCTGTTCAACATATTTCCCTCCCTGTGAGCTTCCACCTCTCTCTGTCTGAGTCTGAGGTTTCTTCCAATCGTCCTTGGGATTTTGGGTTCTTTCCTAGGCAACTGAATTGCCTCTGGGCTGAATTCTGCCTTGGCCTCTTTGACTCTACTTTCGGCTCAGCTTCTCTTCTGCTTTCAAAGCCATTTGATAATAATATTCTACCGTTCGAATGGTTGCCATACTCATTTCATCCTAAATCTCATATTTTAGGCCATTCATATACCTGGCCACTTTTTCGTCATTTCTTTTGCAATGACCTGCCCTGATATTCAACCTATAAAATTCCTCAGTATATTCCTTCACTGTCATCAGCTTCTGTCTCAGGTTCTGCATTCTCCTGAATAGATAAATTTGATAGTCCCTGGGAATGAATTTTGCCTTCATCTTTGCAATCATCCTGTCCCAGCTCTTAATTTTTTGCTTGCCTTGGCAACGCCTATCCGCTTGTAGTTCATCCCACCACAAGGCTACATGTCCTTTTAATCTCATGATGGAATGCCTGACTTTCTTGTCCTCTTCGATATCTTCATAGTCAAAATAGGTGTCTAGAGCTCTAATCCAGTCTAGAAGCTCTTCTACATCCAGATTTCCCTCATAAACTAGAATGCCCATTTTCACCTTTGCACCCATTCTTGCAACAGCTTTAAGTAAGCGCTCATTTGTTGCATCTTTCGCTGGGATTTATTCTTCTCCATGTCCAGCATCATCTTCATTTTCAGACTCACTGATATCTTCTACATCAGCTTTGCGCCTTTGTCTTATCTCCATGTCCACAATCATAGCGCATAATTTATGCAGATCTCTTTCTACTTCTGGATTCTGCACTTGCCTACCCCTTCCTCTGGACATTTCCCTTTCCTCCCCTGGATCAGGTGATTGTCTATCCCTTCTCCTTGGCAGCATGGTGGATTCTCCTTCTCCCTGCTACAGAAAGCAAAGAATATTTTCTAAGCTCTGATACCACTTGATGGCATCCACCCGGGGCACCTACCTCAACAGGTCTCGCGCCTGACCTCCCGGTCTTAAGGATCGTTCAATTTTCCCCCTTGAGATGGAATGGCTCCTCTGATTCCCATTGGAATCTCCTTCGAAATGGACCCACAAGTCTTTTTGGCACTTTACAGTCTTTAGGCCGGTCACTGCTCTCTTCGACGACAGAAGAATAGAGAATCGAGTTTCAGGGTTTCCAAAATCCTGATATCTTTACCTCCAATATCTCGATGTGCTCCTTTGTTGCCTTAGCCCCTCCTAGCTATGCCCTGGTCCATGTGACCGCCTTCCATAAGACCACATCCTTATATTCCTTTTCGTCGGGGTTTCGGGCTTTCAAGTGCCAAAATGCACTTGTCCTCAGGATCCGTGATCCGCCGAATCCCGACATTCTCTTTACGCACTAGCTCTCCTAGCTAGGATCCTGGCCCATATGACCATTATCCCCGTGACCACAGTCTTACCTCCCATCGGGTTTTTTGGCTTAAAAGTCCCGATGCGCTCCAATTTTCGTTAGCCCTCCAGCCTAGACTCTTGGTCCACGTGACCTCCTCTATATGACCGCAGTCATACCTCCCATAGGGGTTTCAGACTTTCCAATGTCCAAATACATATGTCCTCAGGATTTGCGATCCCTCGAATCTCGATTCTCCGCTATGTTGACAGCTGGCCCCCACAATGGCACTTCCCTCCTTATCTGGGTTTCGAACTTCGTGATTCCAAAATGCATAAACACCTTGTCACCAAGATTCTCGATATCCCGATGACCAAAATGCCAATAGACGGCTTCCTATCGGGAATTTCCCCGATGATTCTGATTGCTGCCACGCATCCCCTCAATATGGATGGTTCAGATTTCTCCTCGCGTTTTCGAGACTTCTAATGTCCCGATTTTCATGACCTCAGGAACTCCGATTTCTCGAGCGTCGATATCCCGATGTATAGTGCCTGAATCTCTAGAATGGACGATCACGTGACACACGTCCTCTCTCAAATGGACGGCCTAAATTTGTGTCGGGGTTTTCAAGGTGGAATTACCCGATCTCTTGTTCACGGGAATGCCGATATCCCGACTCCGACGCCTCAATCTCCACCACGTGTCTCCACTAACGGACGGTCCAGATCTTCCCGAGACTTTCCCTATAGAAATTCTCGATCTCTTGTCCTCGTGACTCCCTATTTCTTGAACCTCGACGCCTCAATATCCCGATGCTTCTCGGGGTTATTACTCTGCTCATGAGGGTTTAAACCCTGTGCAACTCCTATCAGATTGGATGACTGATGGGTAACTGATCAACAATCGTACGAATCACGACCCCTGGAGCTTGAACTCCGAATGCGGCCATAACCTCCTTGCTTCTTTGGCAGATCCAACGGCTGACGAGATTTTGCAAATCTTCCCCACAAGATCCTAATCATCGATCTCTTCCTCTTTGATGTTTTCTACGGGGTGAACCCAATATTCCTCTGTGAAAACTGGTCCTCCTGCGCGTAACTTTGCAGCACCTATTCTAACACTCCACGACACAGCCTCCCTGTGATTCTCTTCGACGAGCTTGAAATCCTTGTTCGTCTTGAGCTTCACACAATTATGAATCTTCGAGAAGGCCTTTGCGTGCACTCCTTGCGGCAATCCTCGAACACTTCCAAGTGTTGAGCTTTTTCGAATCTGCGCACACCTGCAGCAGCAGTCCTTCAATGCTTCGCTCAGATTCACAACTGAGGCTTTCCTTAGCCTGCGCACTCCTTGCACAGCTCCTATAACCCAATTTCAATTCTGGGTGAATGAGAACAAGAGTTAAACTATCTGAGCCTTCTATCAACGCACTCCTTGCAGACGACTTCAACTGCACTCCTTGCAGGAATCCTTGCTCAGATAGAGAAACAATTGAAACTCATTTCTTCTTCCTTTCAGACTTCACTTAGAACATGAAATCATATACACAACATATCAAAGCAAATGTATAATAGGAAGAAAACATTCATGAGCATATCAATCAACACACATACACAGAGAACAACACAACGCCATGAACTTGAATCAACTTCTTCTATTAATCCAAATAACTGTACATGGGTGTTTCTACATAGCTCTCTGCTTCCCTTCTATGCTCCAATGCTTCTAGCTCTGTTACAATGCACAATGAGGGTGTCCATATTCCATTTCCCTCTTGCGCTCTCAAACAGTCTAATCTAGAATTAAATTTCTATCTACCTGCATTAACTACTATAAATGCCTCCATCTACTTCAGACGAGAGCAGGGCGCTCAAGGTCTGATTACATTATACCAAGGTGCCTTCATTAAATGATCTCATTTATATTTGGCACATCAACTTCAAGGAAAAATTCAAAAATTTGGTTGGGTCTGCCCAGCTGTCCTTTGTCTTCTGCACTGGCTCGCTTGATGTGAGGGATGCTCCTGTATCACATACAATTTCTCTACATCACAACACGCGCTGACGAGCACAAGAAACATTTATAGTCCTATTATAAATTAACAGAAGTAGATCTTGAGGAGATCACAAAGGAATGGTCGATGGACCTCCTTGTTCCAGCTAACCCTGTGGAGATATTTGATGTAGATAGTCCAGAAACTGTGTAGGATATACATGGACCTAGCATGCAATAAAAGATTAGCGAAGTGCAAGACTTAAGTGGTGCCTCGGTGAATACTTCTTCCATCACACCAGAGAAAGAGGGTGATGGTGAAGAGTTAGAAGAAGTTGAACAAAAGTGCATAGACGAAGCAGATATTTTGAAGAAGAGGAAGGGTTCACCTCAGAAACCTTCTTCCCGGAAGAAGTCCAAAGCTCCCATGACTAAGTTGTAGACCACACTGACCCCAAATGACTTCAAATTCATCGACGTAGCTCTGAATGATGTTTCGATGGAGATAGTAGAGAAGCAAGAGACTAAACAAGAGGATATGTATAGACGGATCGAGATAGAGCTCCAAGGAGTGCAACAGAAACTGCATTCGAAGTGTGCAGTCTCCACTACACCCCTGCTAGTTGAAACACCAGAAGTAGGAGATGAACCAGCTCAACTCCACCAAATCACGTATTCAACTAAGGCTCGACTTCAAAAAGAACAAGATGAAGCAAAGCAAGCCACCCAAGATTTGACACAAGTACAGGGAGTGCTTGTAGAACATCGCAGTGTTGTAGAACAAGAAAAGAGTGCTCTCCAAGCAAAGTGGAATGACGAGAAAGCACAACTATAGCAAGGAAAGGAATAGTTGTTGGCGGAGAAACTGGAAGTAAAGGAAGCGGTCAATAGAGAACTTCACTCTGTGATAGTCATTGAGGTAAAGACCGAAGAAAGAATCCCACAACATGTGGAAAAACTCAAAGAAGTGAACCAGAAGCTCCAGCAGCGCATTGCAGATCTAGAGCTTCGCGTAGTACCTGAGGCCCCGCAGGAGATCAGAGACCAAAGAGAAATAACTGCCCGCAACGCAATTGACAGACTGAAATATTTTTCCTTGGAGTGCAAGCAGTTGAGTAGCCACAGTGCCCAGACATATGAGAAACTCACTGAGAACCCATACTTATATAAATTGGAGTCGCAACTCCAGGAGGCAAAGTATGAAGCTGAAAAGATACATACATAGCTGAAGGCCCTGTCACCTATAGAAATAATGAAGAGATCTCATGAGAAATTCACGACCCAGTAGCAGATCCATACGATCCAGAGAAAAGTGATGGAAGTGACTCAATGACTTCAACTGGTGCAAGATAAGGCATGTCAGTTGTTCACAGAGGTTGAAAGTTGAGGAGCAGAGCTAGAACAGGTTGTGAGTGAAGTAGAACAATGCCTAGAGGGACCCGTCAATGATACACTCATCTAGGAGTTTTCCAAGCAAGAGGCCATAGCACAACAACAGGTTGAAGCATCTCGGGATAGGCTCAAGGAATTCGAGGCAGAATTGATCAGACCAGAGTGACTCAGGATGAGTCACAGGTGAGTGTTGGGGGCCTGTTGGCCCTTGACCAGGTTTTGGGAGATACTTGATCATTTTTTATTATTTTTGGGACTTCGACAACCAATCAAAGATGGAGCACCAGACAAAGCAAAGATTGCAGAATCTCCGCCCATTTTTGGTTCCTTTTTGGATTTTTGGGATAATGTAACGGGAATGGGATGTCAGCCCATGGGATTTGCCCATGTTTAGGCATATTTTGTATGCATAAATAAGTAAGTTAGGTGATCTAAGTAGTATATTACATCTATGTGATGGTAAATATTTCTATGTGCAAGTGATCTATGTGATTGAGTAGGCTCTGTGCATACTGTTGAACTTGCAGTGTTAATTGCAAGTGTTTGTAAGAGACTGGGTGCTCAGATACTTAGGGAAGGAGGATCTAGAAAGGTGTGCATATCTCCTGTCCTATGCGGAGTAGGGTTTTGGTGGCTTTGTTCTTGTAACCTATTTGTCTAGAGACAATAAAGAAGAAGAGTTGGTGGATGTAGCCCCAGGGTGGGGGTGAACCACGTAAAAACTGTGTGTTATTCTTTGTGCTTCGACTTGATGTGTTTATCCCTTATTTTTCTAAGTACTTGGACATGTTTAGATAGATATTCTTATTATTTGTGCTTATTAGACATGTAAGAATGTGCTTAGTGGTGATCTACCAGATCTGATTTGTTTTACTATGGCTAAATGTTGAAATACCTTAGACCTAAGTGAACACTGCGATGCTCTGTGCTATCTGCGAAGTAGAGTAATGGTTGAATATTGATAATCTATCAGTGCTAAGTTCTCTGTAAATGATATAATCATAGATTTGTGTCCCAGCTAAGGTTGTAGACACTTGAGTCCTGCAACCACCCCTATCTCTACCTCGGGTGAGACTTCATCCGCTTCGCAAGTGTTGCCAAAAGGGTCGGTAGTTAGGGATTTGTTGGTGCGTTCTTGAGCGTTGAACCCTGGGTCTGACCTTGTGCTAACATTACTTATGAATAATGGGACAATATATCACCTTCCAAATATGTCGATGGCCAAGTTCCATGTGCAATAAATTGAGAATGATGTTGAAACTAGTGTGACACATGATCCGATGAAGGGAACCCTTCCTATATTTTCTCCAGAGGATTTTCCTTTCACTTTAGAGGAACATTTTGATGAGATGAAATGGCCAAAGAAGGAAGAGTATCAACAAATCCTAGATTAATAAAAGGACAAGGAAGTTGGAAATGTTGACTTACTAAAGAAAGGGTATGATGACATATTAATCAAACCAAGCCAGGAAGAAGTCCTTACAAATAAATCCCACCCTCCTCCCTCAAAACAATATATTAGAGTTATACAAGAAACAACCAAGTTTCAAGCAAAGGATTATCAAGAGGGAGATATGGTCTGGATGTGGGACACAAAGAAGGAGAGCCTACTAATGTTAAAGAGAATGCAAAATTTTGTCTTGGACCTTTCAGAATCAGAATGAAGTCAGTCATTGATACCTACTATCTATCCACATTCAAAGGAAGAAAACTTCCATTGTCAGCCAATGAACACCTCCTTAAACCCCATCATGGGGACAAGACTTGACTTCACAGGTATGTACATGTAAGTTAGGTAGGGATTTGCATCCATTGTATATACCATCTGCATATCATGCTAGTGTAGTTTCATTTTTGTATTCTTTCATTATGTACATATGCATGCTTACTTTCATGACATTATATCATATATGAGCGAGGGGTGATATCACCACCCTAAATATTACTGATGCATTTTATTGATATCTTGAAGATATAGGTCATACCATAGATGTTGAGGTTCTCATGCAGTCTATGGTGAGCACATGTCCCCAAGTTGGAGACAAATTTTATCCCTTATACTAGGGATAACTAAGGAGATAATGATTGAGGCCTGTAGGTCATAGACATGGAGTGTCGAGAGTCAAATGACTTAAGCATGGCCATGGAGAGCCCATATTTCCTTCAGTGCATCCCATCTATAAACAACAACATCATCCATCCCACCAGTTTGGTCTTGAAATAACAATACATCTTTCTTCATGAGGTAATGAGTCTGGGTATCATGGTATGTGTCACTTTCATTATTGAATCACTTAAGTATGTTGCATTGAATTCTCCTTGATTTCATAACGTTTGCTTGGAAATTATTCTCTTTAACTTGTTCATACCTAGGAGGGTCACATAATGCCCTAGTAAGTTGATTCCCCTTTAGGATGAGTTTCCACTGGGTGGGTTTATGAAAGGTCATTGTCCATTCCTTCCATACTTACCACTTTCCATCATTATTCCTCTCATCTCCCCCCACCTTGGTTCGGGCATTGCGTTTTCCACACTAGGAAGGGTTGTACCTTTCCTTGTCGGAAGAAGGGGCTAAAGGCCCAGAGGGTAAAAGTATATGGAAAGAGTTAAAATCCAAAAATAAACCTCTGATATGCTTCACCCAAGGATTCCCGAGAAATGAATAAAAATATTCTCAATAAGAAAAGGTAACCCATAATATAAATCAAAAACTCAAGGCACTAGTTGGTGGATGGGAGGTCTCATCATGAGTCGGTCTATTAGGACCATGGGCATGTAGAGTTATGACACTACCATCTATCTGGTCATAAAACCAAGGTAGTGGCTCTTGGTGTCATAGCCAAGAGAAAGGGGGTCTCATTACGAGCCAACCTTCTCATCTTCGTGAAATTCTTATGGGTAACGTTGTCACCTCTGATCACCAAGCCACGACAGTGTCCCCCAAATTTTCCCTTGAAAAGAAGAAATACCAAAAGAAATAAGACTAAGAATAAAATGCATTGAATGGGCTAGGAAACAATGACATCCATGATAAGGTGCAGCTCATCCTCTACAGAGGAACCCACAAGAATGACCTACATTTCCCTGTTATCATTGCACCCTCTGCTAAAAACTTTCCCCTACACCACTTCACACACACTTACATGACCTAGATTGGTTATCACCTAGGAAACACCCCAAACCTAAGGAGGATTATCCCAATAGGACATCTTGAGACCTTCTCTAAACCTGACTTGTTAAACTACATAATGTCTTTGATCATTTGTCTAGGTAAAGGGGGGTTTGATGCACATGTTTGGGTAATTTGATAATTAGTTGTGATTCACATTGCTATGATCCATGTGATTTATGGAACCCTGGAGGGCATACTGGTTGTTTTTGCAGGACTTTTCCCAATGGAAAGGTACATATGGGGGGAATGATTAGCTCGGGCCTCCATGGGGATAATATCCCACAAATGGATGTTGTGACCCCACCAAGGAGAGAGAGACACCAGAGGATTGTACCAGGAAGAAAGAAGGATGTTGCACCAGGGACACTCCAACAGACCTAGACCCAAGGGGGTCTTTCCTTTCCACCTGAATGTTGACCCTTGAGATAACATGACATCATCATTATGACCCTAACGTCACCCAGAGTTAGGGTTTTCACTTATGAGGGAAGTTGTGTGCTAGTTGGCATGTGTGGCAACATTCAAGGCCTTTGGAGGCCAAATGTTCTGTATTTGAGGCTTAGTGTTCCACCCTAGGGGCATAACATCAACCTTGAAGATAAAATTAGGGTTTAATTAAAGTCGTTTGTGTAAAAATTGGATTTTAAATGTAATTTGGCCATTTCGACCTTTTTATGACCTAATTTTAAATAAACGTCATTGATATTGTATAAATAAGAGAGAAAAATCTCATTTTTATAAACATCTCTCATCACAAAAGTGTGTGATCTGAAATTCAACCCTCTTCTAGGGTTATTGGCTGAAATGTTTAGCGCACTTCTCTTGGAGGCTAAAAAATTGCAACTTGGATCATTCTTGATGAAGTTGCTTGACATTTCTAAGGTTTTATGGCTTGATTATTCTTGGTGAAGTAAATAAATATGCAATTCTTCATTTTATTTGAATGGTTTATGGTAAATTTTCTTGTTCATATCAAATATTATGAAATTTATTGCTTAACAAACCCTAGGAGTAAAGGACTTAATTTTCTACTCCTTTGCTCTTCATTTGCTTGACCTTGACAAGAGGATTTTGACCTAGGTAAACTTCTAGAGCCCTAAATACTAGCACTTTAGAAGTTATTATCTAGTCAATTGTTGCTTATAGTATTTATTCAATAGTATAAGGAAGGAAGATCTTGCTAGAGCCTAAAAATTTCTTACACTCTAGCAAGTTTGTTCTTATGGTTTGGATGTTGAGGCCTTGAAAATCCAACACCTCTTCTATCCATTTCTTATCCTTAGGAAAGTATTATCATTGTGTATTTTCCTCCAAGAAAAAAACCGTCATATCTAGACTCCATTACCCTATAAAGGCACTAGTTCACTCACTATAGTGATTGATTGATAAAAAAAACTCTTAAACTATCTTCCTTGAAACATTTACTAAATTTTACTAACCTTAAACTATACTAATCCACCAACTAACTTGTTGTTGTTGCAAAAGATTTATAAAACCATCTTATAGCAAAAAATTCATCTCCAAAAGTGACATTAAAAGTTGAGACATAGCCAACTTTTCTTCTAACAAGTTGTTATCATTATGTCAACCTAGAGATATATTTTCTTGTCATTTTCAAGCATTCTCGAGGCATAATTCTTGTGGCTATTACAAAACATTCATTGTTGTTATAAATAATTATATTTCTGCAATTTTATATCAGCTTACTTATTTTGCATAGATTTATGGTCTTATGACGCGCTAACATCATATGGTACTTGTAAATTGCACTCTTTTCTATTTGTTTTCTTGTTCTGGGCAAGTACACCTCATTTACCCTTTCTTCATCTCTATAAGACACAAAGAAGCTCTTCCTTGAGTGACTTGTGAGAGGGGTGGGACTTTATTATATCTTTTACCTTAGCCTTCTCAAACCCTCAGGTTACTAGGGAAATCTCCCTTGGGGTATTTTGATATAATCCTAAACAAAAAGGGGTTTCATATGAAGGTGGCAGTGATAGGTCACTCTCTGTTACACAAATATTTCTTCCACTTACCTAGGGCTTTGGCCAAGTACAGATTGTGCGATAACAACCCAGATACTAATGAGGAAAACAAAGTTCTATTGAAGGAGTATCACTTCATTATAAGCGATGATCGATGCCATGACTTAGCCTATGTACAACATTTCTTTTAGTTGTTTTAAAATCATCTTAAGGAGAATAACATATAGATGGATCAACATTGGATTTGGTCAAATTGTTTCCTAGACCAATTCAAAAATGCTCGTGTATTTCAATGGTTATGTATTGCACAAAAAACTCAAGGTACCATTTGGAACTACTTTGATTCTAGGCACGAGAAAGGGAGGCATCATGGAGTAGGTGCATGCACAAAAATAGTGTTTCTTAGGAAATAAATGAAGTTCACAACTAATTCCCTCATTCGAGATGTGAAATCCATTATTGAATCGTGTTCTTTAGTAATGGGAGAGGGAATAAGAACCCGTGAAAAATAATCACACATGAAAGGACATGCACATAGATATTTTTGGGAGTTGGTTGATGTATATCGATCATAGTGGTATGAATTAAAAATAATCCAAGGAACTTGTGGCTTTCATTTAGTTCGAACATCAAACAATGCAATATTTGAAATATGGATGAGAAAATTCTCTTGCTTCTATGGTCCATGTAGTAGTATTGAATGGGATGATTGTGAATCGACATACTGGGTTGATAATTGGGATCGTGTATCACTCCTCATTGGTAAACGTATAACTATGGAATTATACTAGTTGGAGGAGGACCAATCAAATATTTCAAGATATTATGATCGTGTCTCAAATCTCGTATTGCTAGTTGTTAACACATAAGATTGTATGGGTCAAACAATTCACCTTCGTTTTGTTTTTCAAGTCATAAGGTTTATAGGATCATGTCAAGGAGAATTTATGATTTTCAGAGCCTACCATTTAACCAATTCTCTAGGGATTATTTCATACCATCAACTAATAGCCTCCTCGAAGTGCACAAGCTATGTTTGAGTTCACATTGTGAACTGGTAGACTGGCGCTGCGAACTCATTTCCTGTAGCAGTTTCTCCTAAATATTTGATCATAAATCCCAAGGGGGATCTGGATTTTTATGACATATTTTGTGGAAGAGAATGATAATTTCATTGAACTACTGACCCAAATTAGTCCTGACTTAGTTTGGCATTTTAAATATATAATTAAAACACCAGTGCACTGTAAATTGGCGTTGCAAACTCTCTGTTTTGCATAGTTGTTGGATATTTTCCTTGTTTGGAGATTTCCACCTACCAAGTAAGGTTTGAATGGTCTCCTAGGATTTAGTTGGACATGAGGGACATGTGTTCCATCTCCAAATCAATCATAATTACCTATTTCAAAAGGAATTAATCTCATTAGACAAGATCCCTAAAAATAGGAATTTGTTAGGTTTTTGTTGGAATCTTTTATAACAAGACTCCTAAATGGAGGAGGATCCTATTTAACTACTTGGTTTCGACCTCCTTAGGGTATATCAAGATCATTAACTATATATTAAAGTGAATTTTTATAAGGAAGGTGTTGGATTCATGATCCAAGAGAGGAGAGAGTTCGAGGAGCACTTTTAGTTTCTCATTTATAAGCCCGAGGGCCTGTTTGTAATGACATTTTCTTCCATTAAAGATTCATGAGAGATGTTATTAGATTGTCTTCTGTGTTTTTCCATTTATTTTTTATCTTATTTTTTGAACATATTGTAGGTTTTGAGGATAATAGTTTCCATTGATGGATGGATTCATTAACAACAGAGGATCTGTTGTATCTTTCCCATTAAATAATTGTTTATTGTCAAAGGAATATTTATCTGTTTGAAGAAAGGATTTCTATACAATGAATGTTCTTCCTTTTGTCGTATTCACCATACTTATACTCATAATTATATACCCCTTTTTCTGATATACATTGTGATTTCCTTTGATCTGTAGGATGTTATGAGTACTTGCCCAATTGAATCCCTCTGCAGACAAGTTGTTCCCTCTCCCTTTCTTTCCCAGTATTGCAGATCCACCTACCCAAACCAATTTAATCCATTTATATTCTAATAGGTAATGGGATTGCAATTACTATAGTCTAAGTGTGAATCTCAGTGCTAACATTTTTGGCATCATTGTCAGGGATGAAAGTGAAAAAATCTTCCCTAGGAGAACGACAATGATCAGATCCATCTCTTTATGGTAGACAGGGGGATGACACAAGCTTGACTATAATATTATACCTAGCGAATCCAACTTCATCATAGATGAATCTATGGGCGAATCCACTGTTTTGAAATGGACAATATTCTTGCTCAGAGGTATGCATTTTGTGATTTCTCAAATATATCTAGTTTTCCAAACCCTGTGCCTGATAGAAGTGAATGGGAAGGCTTCCTTACTAGGTTTAGAGCATAAAAATGGGAAATTCCAGCTGCGTTTTTACTAGATTTTCATGAGTGCATACATAAGATGAAAGTTATACATGAAGATGTACTCATCAAATTGTTTATATACTCTTTAGATGGAGAAACTCGTGATTAGTGTAGATCACTCATGGTTGATTATATTACTTCACTAAGACATTTTCATGTTGAATTTCGTTTGTTTTGCAAAGAGAAATTTGCAATTGATTTCATTTATCAAGAATGTTGTTATGAATTTGATTTGTTGAGTAAAGGATCAAATAGTCATAAATAGTATGTTGCATTAGAAGACATTTTTTATAATGATAAAGAGGATGATGATGTTCAAAGTGATAGCCAGGATATAGATACTTTTTTGACATTGTATAAAATGTATCCACTATTTTAAGTTGTCATGAAAATGAAATTGTTTCCTTTGAGTATTCAAATGACAATGAGTATATCGATATATCATCATGTGACAGTTTTGAATCTAAGTCATGGGAATATAATGAAGAATATAAGGAAGAATTGCAGTAACAGTTGGGATTATCTTTATCACCTATTGATGAGTAGAAAAATCAAAAGATCAATGAGGAAATTTCTATCATTTATGTACCTGCAATTGCAAAAGACATCAAAAAACATATGAGTAGCTGTGAAGTATATTAGGACCATCATTTTATTGATGAATCAGCCTTCAGAGAGGAGCAAGATGATTTTCTTAACCAACTAGAAATGTCTTGTCATAAGTTTCATGATCCTCTGGATTTTTACATAGAGTTATATTTTTCAAAGGTTTCTAATGATCTAGTTGTTGGTATGATTTCAGATCATAGTTGTAAGTATCCATTGCTTATTAACCTCTTGTTGCAAGCTTCATATCACTTGAAAATTATTTCGAACAATTGCATGGAAGTAGTTATTTTCATCAGTTCGATAATCACCTCATTGCATTGGAAGAATGACTTCAATTAAGAAAATTTATTCAACTGGGTAGTTTAGGTTAGGATTATGTATATAAATAAGATTGTTATGCAAGAATTTGGTTTGCACTGAGTGTTTTTGTTCAGTTTTCAATAAATGATCAGATCTACTCTCAAGGCATAAACAGAGTACAAATTGCAAAAATGGAATGGATAAGGCACTGGAACTGCATGTTCTTGGAATCTCACAGGGAACATGACATCCCCTGTGGAGCAAGATGTTAACACAAAAGATTGTATGGGTTAAAAAATTCACCTTGGTTTTGTTTTTGAAGTCATAAGGTTTATAGGATCATGTCAAGGAGGATTTATGGTTTTCAGAGCCTACAATTTAACCACTTCTCCAAGGATTATTTCATACCCTCAACTAACAACCTCCTCGAAGTGTGCAAGCTATGTTTGAGTTGTTGCTGCGAACTGGAAGACTGGCATTGTGAACTCATTTCTTGTAGCAGTTTCTCCTAAAGATTTAATAATAAATCCCAAATGGTGATGTGGGTTTTTCAAAAATTTTTTCTGGAGGAGCATGATAATTACATTGACTCATTGACAAAAAATAATCCTGACCCAGTTTGGCATTTGAAATATGTAATTAAAACACCAGTGCACTGCAAACTCTATGTTTTGCATAGTTGTTGGATATTCACCTTGTTTGGAGGTTTCCACATGTCAAGGAAGGTTTGACTAGTCTCCCAAGAGTTATTTGGACATGAGGGACATGTGTTCCATATCCAAATCAAGCAGAATGACATGTTTCAAAAGGAATTTATCTCATTAGACAAGATCCCTAAAAATAGGAATTTGTTAGGTTTTTGTTGGAATTGTTTGTAACAAGACTCTTAAATGGAGGAGGATCCTATCTAGCTCATTAGGGTATATAGATATCATTAAATATATATTAAATTCGATTTTGATAAGGAAGGTGTTGGATTCATGATCCAAGAGAGGAGAGAGTTGGAGGAGCAGTTTTAGTTTCTCATTTGTAAGCCTGAGGGCCTATTTGTAATGACATTTTCTGCCATTAAAGATTCATGAGAGCTATTATCAAATTGTCTTCTATGTTTTTCCATTTCTTTGTTATCTTCTTACTTGAACATATTCCAGGTTTTTAGGATCATCGCTACCATTGATAGATGGATTCATTAACAACAAAGGATCTATTGTAGCTTGCGCATTAAATCATTGTTTATTGTCAAAGCAATCTTTATCTGTTTGCAGAAAGGATATATGTACGATGGATGTTATTCCTTTTTTCATATTCACCATGTTTCTACTCATCACTATATATCCCTTTGTCTCATACACAGTTTGATTTCCTTTGATCTGAAGGATGTTATGACTCGTTTCCAAATGGAATGCCTCTACAAACAAGTTGTTTCCCTCTCACTTTCTTTCCTAGTTTTGTTGATCCACCTACCCAAACCAATTTAATCCATTTATATTCTGATGGATACTAGGCTTGCAATTAAAACAATCTAAGTGTGAATCTCAATGCTAGCAAAAGCTACTTGAAATATCATAGCCTTCATTTGATTGGGGACAGTCGAAATAAACTTGACATCATTCGAAGGTGGTGGATAATCAAAATCCCTCATTAGAGATGGAAACAATATGACACCTAAGTTGATGATACGTGGTTGTGGGTTGTCAATCATTGGGACCATGGATGCCCCTGATGAAGGGTCAAGATGAGAGAAGGATAATTGATCAACGATTATGTTCTGACCTTTGTGAGGAAAACATAAGACCCAAAAAATGGTGGACACAATTGTTGTCATAGTGTATGTCCAATGAGTCTATCTTAACAAAATATTGTAGTCGAGAGGCGCATCTACTACTTCTACCTCAACGCACACATTTTTTCCCTCCAACTACATGGGGAAGGAGGTGATTATGCCATGTGGTCTAAAAGATCGGTCGTCAAACACAGTTAACAATGTTCGTGACAGAGAGAAATTAGGCTATCCAATGGCCTTCCAACATGCTAGCGACATGACGTAAGTTGAGGCATCCTCGTCTACCACCATGCGAAAAATGTTCTATGTCAACGATTTCATGGCATAAACCACTACTATCTGAAAAGTGACATGGTGAGGAAGATGAGGTTTATAATCACTAGGGTAAAAAACAATCATGCCTAAGTTAGCAGTATCAGCAGCACCTAAGGCATATAACAATTCTTTCCTTTGTGAGGGTCAAATCTGGAGGACTTCTAGAGCAGACATCGCACAAGGATATTGAGTCATATCCTCCATGATGGAGTAGTTTTAAGAATCCATTGCATTCGGGTTGTGAGAAGCATTATTAAACACACCCTTATGGATGCAAGTCATATTTTCTCCCACAATATTCTCAATGTGAAGAGGAGGCGGTGGGTTGGAAGATTATTTTCTCTTTTCAGCAGATTCCAACATTCTGTAATCATGAGCCCTAGTCTGCAAGTGAGCATTTGATCTCATCATGTATATGTTTATGACTTTATTATTAGCATTAGGAATGGGGGCTCCCTGATTCCCCCCATGCACATTAGTGGATGAGGAAGCTTGAGCCACATTTTTCCCTTGTGAGAAAGGTTTGGCTAACACAAAAGTTTGTTGTTGTGCCAAGAGCTTTTGGGATTCCTCAAGGTGAGAGCATTGGTGAGTCAAGTGATCATCCATGAAAATATTACATGGAAACTTCACCTTCTTATTTTCATTTTTACTCTCGCCAACATTATTTGAAACCTTTTTATCCCCCTTACCCTTCTTTCCTTTTCATTTCCTCTTTCCCTCGGGTTTTTGGTTACCCTTCAGATTCATTGAATGCACACTATTTACATCCAATGTTTGGGTTGCAAGGGAATCCAAACTAGAAGTTTGGATGGCCACAAATTGTTGGATCGATAATTGTTGCAACTAGTTAGCCAACTAATCTGTGGGATTACTTTGTGTTGAGCCTACTATACCATTGGCATGAGGCCCAAAATTATGTTTGGTATTATCCAACTCATGTTCACCATCAAGAGCTAGAATTTATCGTTGTCATTCTCCCAGGGATAAATACTTCGTGTCTCCGTCCTTGGCAATGGCGCCAAAATATGTTAGTCCCTAAAGTTGCACTTGATTGTGAGAGGGAAAGCTAGGGCATCATCAATTTATTGCAAAGTGTTTAGGAGGTTTTTATAATTTGGTTTTTGAATAAGGTGGTTGAAAAACTAACTCAAGGTTATAACATAACATGAAAATCAAGATCAGAACATAGTAAATCCCATTGACTGAGTAAAAGGTAGGCACATAGATGGATTAAACCAATAAGAAAAAGAGAGGATGAAGACTTCAATTTGTCAACTTCACATAATTTCTTGTCTCAAAATATCATAAGGAAACAAGAACATTAGTTTGAAATCAAAACTTGAAATTAATTCCCACAGTAAATTCTTTACTGTATTAATTAACAATCAAGAAACAAATGCATTGTAGTCTGAATAATGAATTCAAGCATGAAGAAAGAAAAACAGAGTAGAAAAGAGTGTCTAACCATTCATATTCCTTTGCTATTAAGTTTCAAATAGATCATAAATGCCTTTACAAGGAGTTTCACAAAACAAGTCTTTTGGATCTCTAATTTTTCGACCCTTAACTTCTCCCTCTACTGAGTTTATATAGAAACAATACATAATAATCAAGATCCAAAAGTTATGGATCTAAAAACCTCCTCATCTATATTTAGTTTATTGTTTCAAATAATCAAGGAGAATATCCAATCTGATATCCAATTCGAATTGATGAGGTGGCTTGTTAACTGTTGTCCATAATATTTTTTAGGAAAATAAATTTGGCAAATTCCAGAAAAATATGGTCCAACAATATCTTTGTATCTCTCAAACAGTGATAGCTGTGTAAAAACCGAGAGAGTATTTTGTGAAGGGATTCCTTCCCAACAAAAGCCTCTTTTGGTTTCCAAAAATTCATCACCATCTATTCAGAAACCTCTCCCAAAATTACCTAAAACAGGAAATTATTTATTATGAAATCGCAGAAAAATAGGCCTCAAAGATCAATTTGAATCTTATAAAATGTGATTGTTGTGTAAAAAACTAGAGAGGTTTTTGTGAAGGGGAATGTTTCCAACAAAAACCTCTTTTGGTTTCAACAAATTCCTCTCCAGCTGTTCTGCAACCTCTCTTGAAGAAAAAGTCTAAAACAGGTAAAAAAAACAGAGTATTTCATGTAGCTTTATCAGAAAATTAGGCCTCAAAGATATATCTGAATCTCTTAAAATGTGATGTCTGTGTAAAAAACAAGATAGGTTTTTTTTAAGGGGCATGTTTCCAACAAAATCCTCTTTTGTTTTTAACAAATTCATCTCCATAGTTTCATAAACTTCTTTTGAATATAAGGACTAAAACAGGAAAAACGAAGTATTTCCTGTATTTGATTTCTGTTTTTTCTTCTTTCTATTGTGTTCATCTTTTCTTTGTTCTTAGCACTCCATTGCTCTACATGAGCCTTCACTTTATTGAACTATTCCACTGTCTTCTGGAGCTCTTTGATCTTTTCTTTATCAGTTCTGAATTTAACCCTGAACTCGGGGAACTCTTCAGCAAGTGCAGGCTCATTCAAATCTATGGCAACCTGAGGTTCTTTCATATTAATTTGGTACTTAGAAACCAATCCTGAACTATGCTCTTCATGTGAACTGGCTGACTCCATGGCTTCAGGCATGTCTGATATATGGTCTGAATCTACAAGATTACTTTCTTTAGTTTTAGGAACCCTACTTATACCTTTGGCAGATGCTTTAGCTCTTAACAATTTGGTAGCAGCTCTTGTTATAGGTCCTGTAGAGAATGGAACAGTTTGCTTACCTTATTTTGTTGGTTCTTTATGTACTGGGGACTTTCCTATCTTTCATTTGATATCTGCTTTAGCATCTTCAGAATGGTCTTCTATCACTATGACATCTTCTCTTTTGATTAAGGAATCGAACATGGATTTGGGCCTTAGCCTGTACTTGTTGGTGACTCTTGTAGACTTCCTCCTAGGGTATTGAGGCACAGGCACACATTTCTTCTTTTGCCTTTTAATTGCAGCATTCTTCTTACTGGTTGCTGGTGATTTATGCTTGGCTGAGAGTGTAACATTATAATCTTCATCAGAGTCTTCTTTTGTTTTTAAATCTGCCTTAAGAAGCATTTCATTTTCTGTTTCCCATTTGGGTCTCTTACCTCTATTGGTCCTCATTACCCTGATGGCAGGCAATTATTCTTTAACAAGGGTTTCATCAATTGGAATTCTTGTATCCTGTGTAACATCCCTTTTCCTTTTGCCTTTCTTCTGTTTGTTGGACTGTGGGTCAGGATTTAAGGATTGTGTTGGGTATGTGTTATATTATTTGTACGAGTAGTAGTGTTCAAACGTATGCGCCAGGCGCACAGGGGTGTTAGAGGAGGGGGGGGGTGCAGGGGAGCGGAGCCCCTTGCGCAGGGGTCTGGGGGCAGCGCCCTTGAAAAAAAAAATCGTCCTCGAGAAACGTGACACCTACCTCGGGAAACGTGTCATGTATTTAGGTGGTTTTTTCGACACATGGTTTTTGCCGATGGTTTTCTATTTCCAGTTAAGGAATTAAGGTTTTAGACTAATCCAGGACATTGGGTTAGGGTTTTGGATGCCACTAGCTCCTATATGTATATTGTATTGTAAACAATGTAACACAATGAATGAATATAATATATGTTGGTTTTCTTGGTTTGGGTTTCTAGGGGAAAAATCTCTGTGTAATGTTTGTATTTGCCATTGTATCTTTTCTGTTCTTTTCTGAATATCTATTTATAGTAGACACTGTACAAGGTTAGAATTTACATTTGGTATCAGAGCTTTATTGGCTTCACGGGGACGCCTTTGTGGTCAAGGGTTTGGCTCGAGACTGTGATAAGCCTTGTTACAGTGGGAGATATGCGGTATTGTTTTTTTAGGTGAAAATAAATGGAAAACAATTCGAAGATGGAGATCAAGAAGTTTAATGGGAAAAGCTTTGAGTTGTGGAAGCTCAAGCTTTGAGCTGTGGAAGCTCAAGATGGAAGATCTTTTGGTGGACAGAGATCAGTGGATTGCAGTAGATCCAGGTACTACACCTACAAGAACTTCTACAAATGACTGGAAAAAGATGGATCAGAAGGCAAAGAGAAAAATCCGACTGTGTCTCTCCAATTCAGTATTACTGAATGTGTCAGAGAAAGCTACAACCAAGGATTTATGGGAAAATTTGGGGAAGTTGTATCAGTCTAAGTCCCTGGTAAATAAACTATTCTTGAGAAAGAAGTTGTATAACTTGAGGATGAGAGATGGAGACTCGGTGGCAGAGCATTTGAACGCTTTCAATACTATGGTAAGTTAGTTAGTGTCTGTTGAGATTAAAATTTCAGATGAAGATAAATGTATTAGTTTGTTGTGTTCTTTACCAAACTCATGGGATAGTCTAGTTGTGGCCATAGGTAGTAATACAACTTCTTTAAAGTTTGAAGAAGTGGTCTCATCCTTGTTATCGAAGGAGATGAGACGAAAGAATATGGAAGGACATAGCACAGACACATTATTTGGAAGAGGACGTTCCCAGGAAAGAAATAGATCTAATTTCTCAAGTGGGAGATCTAAGTCTAAGGTTAGATCTAAATCTCCTGGAAAGTTTGTAAGAGTATGTTGGAGGTGTGGAAAAGAAGGGCACTACAAGAAGCAATGTAGATCCAAAGTTGAGAAAAAGAAGGGATCTGAAGAATCTTCTTCTACAGAAGAAAAGACCTCCAAGGAAGAAGGAGGGGATGTGTACTTGGACTCTTCAAGCACACATGCAGATCATGAGGCATGGTTGATTGACTCTGGTGCATCCTTTCATATGACTCCCCACAGGGAGTGGTTCTGCGAATATGAAAAGTATGATGGAGGTAATGTTTTCTTAGGTAATGATTCGACAACCAAAATCATAGGAAGAGGAAGGGTCAAGTTGAGATCCATAGATGGAAGGATTAGAAAACTGCCTGGTGTTCTACACATCCCAGGTATGGCCAGAAATTTGATTTTTGTAAGAAAAATGGAAGATGCAGGGGTAAAAACATTTTTTGAAAAGGGAACTTGTAGGATGGTTCGAGGAGCAATGGTGTTGATGAAGGGACTTTGGTTTGGAACTCTATATAAGCTGCTAGGAAGCACTATTAGTGATGGGTGTAATAGCTCCATTGTTCCTTATATTGGAGTTGAAGAAGAAAGAACTCCTACAGTATCTGGAGAAAAGGTTATGTTGTGGCATCAAAGACTGGGGCATATCGGAGAGAAGGTTCTTCGACTACTACACGGTAAAGGTATGGTTGAATGTATGTCTAACTTCTCTCTGGATTTTGATTTCTGTGAACATTGTCTATATGGGAAGCAGAATCGGGTAAGATTCCCCTCTGGTGCAACGAGAGCAAAAGAAATTTTACAACTAGTTCACAGTGATGTTTTTGGACCTGTGTCGGTCCCATCATTGGGAAAATCTATGTACTATGTCTCATTTATAGATGAATTCTCGATGAAAACTTGGATATATTTCCTTAGGAAGAAATTTGAAGTCTTTGACAGGTTTAAAGAGTTCAAGGCTCTTGTTGAGAATCAAATAGAGAAAAGAATTAAGGTGCTGAGAACAAATAATGGCAGAGAGTTCTGCAGGAATGAATTTTAAGAATTCTGTAAGAAGTGCGGTATAGCAAGGCAGAAGAATACTCTATATACACCTCAACAGAATGGAGTTGCAGAAAGGATGAACAGGATGTTGATGGAAAAAGCAAGGTGCATGCTCAGTGGTGTCGGGTTAGGGAAATAATTCTGGGGAGAGGCAGTGGGTAATGCATGTTATCTGGTCAACAAATCACCCTCATCGGTGTTGGGTGACAAGACTCCACAAGAGGTATGGACTGGTAAGGAACCTTCTCTCACACATCTTAAGGTATTTGGTTGCAATGCATATGTTCATGTTCCAAAGGAAAATAGGAGTAAGTTGGATAAGAAGGCTGAAAAAATGTATCTTTATCAGATATAAAGATGGTCTCAAAGGTTATAAACTTTGGAACCCGGAAACTAAGAAGGTAGTGTATAGCCGAGATGTGGTATTTAGAGAAACGAAGGATGTTGTTAAACAGGAAGTCTTACCAAGTAAGGAAGAACCAGAGAAGATAGAGTTTGATTTAAAGGATGATGAAATAGACTCTATAGAAGAACATGAATCAGAAGAAGAAGATCCTCATACTCCAGTATTGAGGAGATCAGATCGAGAAAAAAGGCTACCGGAAAGGTATAGTCCATCTGATTTTCGTTCAAGTTCTGCTTTGTCTATTACTGATGATGAACCTAAAACTATCAGGGAAGCAGTGGATTCAGAGGATGGAAATCTCTGGAAAAGGGCCATGGAAGAAGAAATGGCATCTTTGGATAAGAATGAGGCTTGGGATCTAGTGGAGTTTCCAACTGGAAGAAAGCCCATTGGCAGCAAATGGGTATTTAAAAAGAAGATGAATACAGAAGGAAAAGTGGAGAAATACAAAGCTTGGTTAGTAGCAAAGGGTTATTCCCAGGTTGAGGGAATTGATTTTAGTGAGATTTTTTCTCCTGTTGCCAAGTTAACCTCTATAAGATTTTTTTTATCTATTGTTGTTGCATTTGATTTTGAAGTAGAACAGATGGATGTGAAGACAACATTCCTGCATGGGGATCTGGAAGAATTTTTTTTTATGAAGCAACCATAAGGTTATGTTGTGAAAGGAAAGAAGGAGCTGGTATGCAAGATGAAAAAGACCTTGTATGGTTTAAAACAATCACCAAGGATGTGGTATCAAAAATTTGATACTTATATGCTGGGACTTGGCTTCACAAGAAGCAAAGAGGATCACTGTGTGTATTTTAAATTAATTGGTGATCATTTGATTTATTTGGTCTTG
>ML778292.1:1533989-1607887 GCA_009831015.1 Picea engelmannii
TGCACACACCCGTAATATATTTAATTTTAAACACATGATTGGTTAGAAATAAATAGTCATAAATTTACAAATCAATTTTATTCTCTATATATATTAGAAAAATGAGTTATGAGTTTTGGTTATATATCCACTTTATTTTGTATGTATATTTTTATGCAATATGTGAATACTTAAACCAATATGAGAGGATCATGCAGTGCATTCAGGAGACCTTTACTTAAACCAATGTTGAGAAAATTAAAGGGATCTCATTATATATATATATATATTTTAAATCATTTTTTATTTTAAAATCATTTTTTTTAAATATATGATATCCTTTAGGAAGATTTAAATAACATGCATAGATGTAACAATGGAGCATATTATTTTAATAAGCATTCGAAAGGTTGAATTTGAATGAAAGGGGTGTTAAGGAATAAATAACTAGATGAGGAGTTCTACAAATATGGGAGAGATGAATTGGAAACGGGAATTATTTTATTTAAACAATGAAGGTGAACAATCATTTTTTTATATAACTAATTAATTGATTTTGTATTAAAAAGTAATGATAACAAATTGATTTTGTATAAAAAATTAATGATAACATGTCAATGATAGCATATTATTTTAACAAGTATTAGAAGGGTTGAAAGGGGTGTTAAGGAATAAATAAGAGGAGTTCTACAACTCAATATGGGAGAGATGAATTAGAAACACATAAATTAAGGGAATTATTTTATTTAATCAATGAAGGTTAACAATAAGTTTTTTATATAACTAACAAATTGATTTTGTATCAAAAAAATAATGATAAAAATAATATTCATAAGCAGAATAGCTACCCATTGCCTCATATTGGAGGAGTGTGGGATGTTCATCAACGAGATTGCTCAACAATTCCAATTGATGAAGAAAGCAAGGCAGCACCAAGTCCCAACGAGATTGATCTAACAATTCCAATCAATGAAGAAGGCAAGGCAACACCAAGTCCTAGAATAGTAGAGGAAGAGGAGAAGGAAATAGAATGTTCGATTTTCAATGTGATCTCGATCAAAGAGATACGGCTGCTTCTTCTGATCTCGATCAAACAGTGGTTGTCGTCCTTTAAAATTGACTTTGAATGTTTTATACGACGGAAAGTAGAGAGTCGTTCATGTACGCCCAGCAAATATATATAGTCTGTTTACGTTTTCAATGTAGATCAGTTATATTCAATGTGAGTTGGCTTATAGTTTTAGAACCTTCTATTAATTAAACATTAGCATGGGCAGAAAGGGAAGTTTTTGGAGTGTCAAGTTACGTTAAAGATTCAATATGAAGGGCAAAGTTTTTATATCTATCTATACACTATATCACTAGAGGTGTACCATTTTTGTACAAACAATGATATTACATAACAAAGTGTTTATTATTTTCAATCATATACTTTTCTGGGAAAAGTGCTTATTATTTTCAATCATATATATTTTATGGAATAATTTAGAAGATGGTATTTAGAGTTTTGTAAAAAGGAAGGTTTTTTTTAAGAAGAGTTCAACATGTAGTTTACAGGAATTGAACTGGATCAAAAGGTGAAATATAATTCACAATCATATTTACGTCGAAAGGCGTATATCTATTGATAATGGGCACATTTAATATGTTTTTAGTACTTAATCAGTTTTGTATGGACAAGATTAAATATTGCTGGAATATTCTTAATCGTCCGAATAAATCAATGGTTGTGATTTCAACCACTAACTTCCTCACTATTATAAAGACATCAGTTTACATGTTTATTTTTTTACTTTTACTTAATCATATTTGAAATTTACTATGATGACTCGCTGATTGCCACCTCTAAATAATTAACGTTTCATTTTCTAGAGAGCCCAAGTTCACCAGCCACTATTTTTACTACAACTATTATTTACTAGGCAAGATTTTCCTCGTCAATTATTCAATGCACAGGGTTCTGGGGTTATTTAATGCCCAGAACTTGATTACTTCAAAGTTCACCAACTAATGAGTTGTGTCCGTGCTAGTATATAAAATAATCTTTCTATTTTTTTAAAAGAAGATATGATAGTGGTTAAGTACATGATGTCACAACCCACCGTACCCATTACGTATTTCCCTAAACACTGGAGGAGATTTATCTTGCGCTCTCTCGATAGTACGTAATGTTTCCAAAATCCTGTACGATATCAAGATGGCGGTGAGACATGAAATTTTAGAGAGGCTGGTTACTATTTCCTATTTTTAACAAATGCTTAAGAAAAATATTGAACAAAAGAATCCAAACTTTCCCAAGCTGCTCCTCCCTTTTCCGAAACTGCCGCCACCGCAGCTTCACTCAACACCTTCACCCCCGGCTTCATTTCCTCCGCCGCCATTAAACATCGCACGGCCCTCTCTACCTCCTCCTTTTCAGCGACCCCTTTGTTCGTCTTCATCTCCACCGCCACTTTCGCTTCCCTCACCAAAAGCAGAGCGTTGGCAGGTTGGTCCGATTGCAGCGGCAACGCAATCATCGGAACGCCGGCCACTACGCTCTCCACAGACGAATTCCATCCGCAGTGGGTGATAAAAGCCCCCGTCGCTTCGTGTGCCAAAATCGCCGTCTGCGGAGCCCATCCCGTCTCTATCAGGCAACGTCCCTCCATACGCCGCTCGTAGCCTTCCGGCAGCAGCTCCGCTTTCCACTCATCCACTGGCGCCGCCCCTTCGTTGGCGAGTCTCGAGTCCGGCGGCCGCAGCACCCACAGGAAGGGCTGCCCGCTCGCCTCCAGACCCAGTGCCAGCTCTCTCACCTGCACCGGAGAAATATATGACTCTGTGCCGAATGACAAGTACACGACGGAGCCTGGCGTTTGCCGGTCTAACCACGCCACGATCTCGGCGTCGCGGGGTCCCCGGATTTTATCCCTATGAGGGAGATCAATCACCGGCCCGACAGCCCACACCGGCTTAGCCCTATCTCCTCCAATGCCGACGCTTTTGAGATGTCGGAGGAATTTCGGCTCCATCTCCAAGAACGTATTAACCAGAACCCCGTCCGCGATCCGCGTGAAGTCCATATGCTGACGGAGATTCTCCATCATAATGTCCGGTACGCCCAAGCTGTTGACAGCGTCGGCGATCTCCGGCAGCGACCGCGTGGCCTCTGCGTCCCAGAACAAGGCCTCGAAGCAGAGCCACATGTGCGCGCTCATGGGATTGAACGTGAACGACCGAACGCCGAACTCGGCCGCCACTTTGGCGGACCAGCCCATGAAAAGGTCGTAGATGAGAACGAGGCGGTCGGGAGGCGGCAGTCCCCTGGATTCGTAGTATTCGCGGCCGGTCAGCTCCGCCATTAGAGCCTCCAAGGGTTTTTCCATTTTGTGTATGAGATCGAATATGATGGGCAGCATATCGCGGGAGACTTTATTGAGATTCTGGCGGCCTGGTGGCAGAGGAGAGTCGGGAACCGATAAATCCTGAAAATAGAAGGGCAAATCCCCCCATCCTTCCGTCCGGGGACGGAGAAGTTGGATGTTTGAAGGGAGGGTAACGTAGATAACTGTTACACCTCTGGTCGTCAGCATTCGTGAGAGGTGAAGGAATGCATTGAAGTGACCGTGGCCTAAGTAAGGCAGCAATACCACGTACAACTTTCTGTTGCACCCTTCCATGGCTTATCGATTGATGAATTCTAATCTCTCCTAGCACTCTGTGATTATACTTATATTTATATTGATATGTTTTTACCAATTTTTTTTTTTTTTTGTGGCAGAGATTCATTGAACTTGTAACTCAGCAATCGTTATTGATGACGTTGATTCGACAGGCTATGGTCATTGAATATAAAAAATCTAACTCAGAAGCGTAATCTTTTAGAATACCCATTGAATATATAAAAAATCTAACTCAGAAGCGTAATCTTTTAGAATACCCATTAAATATAAAAAATCAATTGAAGGCCTCCTAGATCTAGGAGCCTAGAAACGCAGATCTAGTCAGCTAGGTTTGGAAACTACATCACTAGAACGAGATCTTGGAAGCGGAGTAAGTTAACTAGGGAGTAATCTTCTCTCTTTTAACTAGGGAGTAATCTTCTCTCTTTTCAGGTAAAAAAATGGGCTTGAATTTGGCTAGATTTTCAGGAGTAGCTTCAGTTTGGCATGGAACTTTGATCCATGCATTTCATAACTTTATTTCATGAGTTTTACTCCATTTTAAACCAACCCAAATATTAAAAAAATCCATCAAACTTCTAGATTGATCGAAAATTTAAAACTGCATCGCCTAAAAACAAAACAGAAAACAACTTGGAAAAAAGATTGCTCCGGAGTTAGTTAGATTTGAGAGTGTAACAAGGAGTTATGCCAACCGTCTGTTTGTGTTGGGACTGGCATGATCCAATATGAATTCGAAGGCCCATCCTACCACGAGGGAGGTTGCGCAGATATTGGCTTGGACCATGCCTCTACCATCCATATCTCCGTTCAGGGCAGCATTCATCTGGGCCCATCCACCCTCACATGTCAATATCACAAGCACCACTAGTGAACCTGGCTCTATGAATGCCTAAGTATAGTTGTCATCTCATCTAAATGGAAACCGAATGTATGATATTTCTTGTTATTGATTGGCAGTGGAGCTAATTTGTCAACACTTCAATCAATGTTTTATGTTGTAAAACATTCTCTAAGTGTTGTAGATAATAAGTGGCGTGAGTGTTCATCCTCTAAAGGTTCAAGATGTCATATGTTTAATTCTAGTTAGGATTTATGTGTTTGAAAAAAATAAAGCCATCCACTCAAAAAAAAAAAAAAAAGTGTTTATGTTGTATAGAGTACACCTACTTTGGACAATGTTGGACAATCCTCAACACTTTGTATACTTGGAAATAATGGAGAAAGTGTCAGTTGTAAGCGTCACTTGTAAGCATCAGTTATAAGTTTCAGTTGTGAGAGTCAGTTGTAGGCGTGTTAAGAGTCAGTTCTTAGTTAAGAGTCTAGTTGTCTTTGGTTTGCATGTAACCGACTCGGTTGAGTCTTTTCCTATATAAGGATGTAATCCGTCTTCATTGAATAATACAGAAGTGAGCATAGCCTCGTCGTGTGTTTGTTTAGCATATTTTATCTTGGTATCAGAGCTACGGGGAGAAGGCGTGGATAGCGTGAACGTTTGATCAGATGCGTGGAGATCTGGTGCATGCGTGAATGTTTTTTTGGTGAAGCGTTCTTGAGGGAGGCAACGTGAGTTCTGTGAGGTGCGGACTCCCCGCAGTCTTCTATAACGTCTGCTATAACGTCAGGTGCGAAAACGTTTTCTTCTACGCAGGCTGGATAAAAAGAGGACGCGTGAGTTTATGAGATCTGTCTGTTGCATTTGTGAAATAGCGCGTGAGGTTGAAATCGTGTCGAAGAGTGAGTTCGTGAGAGTTTATTTTGGTGGTGTATTGCAGCTACGTTTACTTCATGCATAATTGGAGCATTATAATCAAAGCATTTACGTTTACTTTATGAGAATTGGAGCATGCATAGTCAAATCATGCGTGAGTTTCTTGGCATGTGTGGTTTTTGAGGATTGGGTGAGTTTTGAAAAAGAGTGCCACGACTTGTGAAGTGCATGCAAATGAGAAAGGGGATATATATATTTTATAATCGTGAATTTTGAATTTTTTCAAAAAGAAGGTTTAAACTTTACCTTTGTGAGTGAGGTATAAGTTTTTTTTTTTATTATTTAAAGTGGATATCTTTTATATAAAAATGTGAAGAGGGAGTTATAAGTTTATGCATGTGTATTTAAAGTGGATTTCAAGTGGATGCATGTGAAATTTATATATTATTTTTATATATAAAGTGTTGTTAAGGATTTTTGTTTTTGAAGTTTTCTCTTAAGAAAGTTGAGAGTCAAGATTGAGACGGATCAGTGGTATCCGAAGGCAGAGTGACAAAAAGTTGCATATCCTTGGTGATCTACTTGCAGAGACTAAATTGCAGCGATGGTGAATCTGCTGGCAGAGACCTACCTCAACGAAGCCAACAAGTTAAATGGCTCGAACTTCATTAACTGGAAATTCAAGGTGCAGACGCTCATGGAGGGCTATGGTGTCTGGAACATTGCGAAGGGAACTGAATTGAAACCTGATGCGGCTGTCGGTGCGACAGCAACACAGATCCAAGACTGGGAGAAGCGTGAAAACAAGGCAAAGGTATTGTTGCGCATGTCAGTTAAAGATAGCATAACTCCACATATTAGAGACGCTACAACTTCTGTTGCAACATGGACAACGCTTAAAGAATTGTATGAAACTAGCAACACTAATCGCATTTTGTTCCTGAAAACTAAATTGCTAGGCATTAAGATGGATGGAAATGAATTTGTTAGTTCATTTTTGGGTCATATTAAAGAAGTGAAAGACAAGTTAGTAAATATAGGGGAAACTGTTTCCAACACTGATCTGGTCACTATTACCTTAAATGGTATGCTAGAAGATTATCATATGTTCATAATAGGTCTTGTAGCAAGGGATAAACCTCCCACGTTTGAAGAACTGACAGGTATTTTGCTGCAAGAGGAAGAGAGGCACAGGAATCTGAAGCTTCAAAGTAAAGATTTGGCACTGTGGTCAAATAATAAATCTGCGAGAGGGAGATCAGGAGTAAGAGGCAGAGGAGGCAGTTCATGGCAGAGAGGCGGTGCATGGCAAAGAGGCGGTTCATCGTAGAGAAGACAATGTCCAAATCAAGGTATGCAATCTAACAGGAATGAGTTTAAGAGTTGTTTTTATTGTGGTCGACCTGGACATATGGTTAAAGACTGTCATAAGAAGAAAAATGATGAGGCTAGGCATAAACCTAGAACACATTCAGGTCATTATGCAGAAAAATCTTCAAATCAAGATCTCAGATTATTTATTGCTAGTGATGATATTGATGAACCCCCGAATTTTGACTCACGAGATCTTAGGTTATTTGTGTCTAACGCTGCTTTATCTGCTGAAATGGATGATTCTGATGCTTGGTTTGTGGATTTTGAAGCATCAGTACATATGACTTGTAATAAAAATTGGTATGCTAATTTTAAAGAAACACAGAATGGTGCCAGCATATATCTTGGAGATGACTGCGCTCATCAGATCAAGGGATATGGAGACATTCCTGTGAAATTTCCGAATGGTACTGTTCGTCACATTCGCAATGTGGTGTATGTGCCAGGAATAAAGAAAAATTTGATCTCTGTGTCCACCATTACAGATCAAAACTTGAAGGTTGAATTCTTCAAGAATTATTGCATAGTGAAGGATTTGTTGGACCACTTCCAAACTGTTGCAACGAGAGTCAGAGCAGGAGGTCTATACAAACTTGATGTTACTAGCAAAGCACATCATGCACTGACTTTTGTAGCTATGCCAACAGAGATTCTTTGGCATCAAAGGTATGGACACATCAATCATCCTGACTTATTGTTATTACAGAAAAAGAATATGGTTGAAGGACTTCCTATGTTAAAGAATGAGAAGGTTGTTTGTGATGGATGTGCATTAGGAAAGATGCACAGAGATGAATTCCCCTCTAATCCTGATAAGAAAAAGAGAGATGTGTTAGATCTTGTGCATACTGATGTTTGTGGGCCTATGCAGACTAGGTCTTTAGGAGGTGCATTTTACTTTTTGTTATTTATTGATGATTGCATGAGATACACATGGGTTTACTTCCTTAGATGAAAAAGTGATGTTTTCGAGTAATTTAAGGAATTCAGAACCATGGTGGAAAAGCAGACAGGAAAATCCATCAAAATCCTCCGTTCAGATCAAGGGGGAGAGTATAAATCAGGGGGCTTCAACAAATATTGCAAAGATAATGGAATAGTACAGCAGTTTACAGTACCTCACACTCCACAGCAAAACATAGTCGCTGAAAGGAAAAACAGAACTCTGGTAGAGTGTGCATGCAATATGATGAAAAGTAAGAATCTCTCAAATGCATTTTGGGTTGAAGCCATAAATACTGCAGTTTATTTAAAGAATAGAAGTCCAGCATGGTGTCTTGATAATGTTACTCCTTTCGAGGCCTTGTATGGTTCCAAACCCGCAGTTCATAATTTGAAAGTATTTGGGTGTAAGGCTTTTGCACATATTCCAAAGGAGAATAGGAGGAAATTGGATGCTAAAGCCATTAAATGTATTTTCATTGGGTATTGTTCTGAATTTAAAGCATACAAACTGTTTGATCCTACTACTCACAAAGTATTTGCAAGTAGAGATGTACTTTTCCATGAGCAGGAAGCAGGAAATCATGACGACAACAGTCATGAGGAATGGTAGAGACTTCTTGATGAAGGATTTAAAGAAGAGCAGCAACAACAATAGTAGCCCACACATCAGCAACCATCCCCGCAGCGACAACAACAACAACAGCAAGAAGGACTCAGTGATATGGACAATTCATGCAGTCACAGTTCACCTAGAGGTGAAGACAAATTTTCACAAAGTGGGGAGGAAGATAATCAGTTGAGAAGATCTTCAAGATAGATTTGGCTTCCTGAGAAGTATAAATACTATGCCCTAATGAGTAGCATTTCAAATGTCATAGAACCCATGAGTTTTGATGAAGCTAATGAACATGATGAATGGTGAAATGCAATGGAGGAAGAATATGAATCTATAATGAAAAACGATAGTTGGGAATTGACTGAATTGCCTAAACATAAGAAGCCCATTGGATGCAAATGGATATACAAACCCAAGTTTAAATCATATGGTAGTATAGATAAGTATTAGGCTAGACTGGTGGCAAAGGGGTATTCACAAACAAAAGGTATTGATTATGCTGAAACATTTGGACCAGTAATTAAATTGAATACTATCATAATGTTAATTGCTTTAGCTACAAAGTACCATTGGAAGTTGCATAAGTTAGATGTTAAATCTGCATTTTTGAATGGTGAGTTAAAGGAAGAGGTTTACCTTACTCAACCTGAAGGGTTTGTTGAAAAGGGGCAAGAACACTTAGTGTGTAAGTTAAAGAAAGCATTGTATAGACTAAAATAGGCACCTAGGTCATGGTATGAAAAGATATAATCTTTCTTTCTTCAACAGGGTTTTATGAGGAGCAAAAGTGATCCAAATCTGTATACCAAATTTGATGAACAAGGGTATATAGTATTAATTTCATTATATGTTGATGATTTAATAATTACAGGAAATGCAGAGAAGTTAATTGATGAAATCAAGGAGTAGTTATCAAAGGTATTTGAAATGAAAGATCTTGGTGAGTTACATTACTACCTAGGTCTTGAAGTTTGGAGAAATGCAGGCCAAACTTTTGTTTGTCAAAGTAAGTATATCAGAGAAATACTTAAGAGATTTAAAATGGATCAGTGTAAGTCTTTTATTGTTCCCATGCAGCAGAATGTGAAACTTTCTTGTGATGATGGTTCGAAGGAGGTGAATGACACTGTGTATAGACAGATGGTGGGTAGTCTGAATTATCTCACCACAACCAAACCTGATATTTCATATTCTGTGAGTGTGATATTTCATATTATGTGAGTGTGTTAAGTCAGTTCATGGCGAAACCTCATGAAAGCCATTGGAATGCAGCAAAGGTAGTACTTAGGTATCTAAAAGGTACACTTGATTATGGTATTAAATATACTGATGCATCTAATGTTGAGTTGACAGGTTATTCAGATTCTGATTGGGCTGGCAATCTGGATGATCGAAGATCAACCACTGGATATGAGTTCAACATTGGATCCAGGGTTGTTTCATGGAGCAGTAAAAAGCATCCTACTGTATCTTTGTCTTCTACTGAAGAAAAATATAAAGCCTTGTGTGCAACAACTTGTGAAACTATTTGGTTAAGAAGACTTCTTCAAGATGTTGGAAAAGAACGAAAGGAACCTATGATGATCAAATGTGATAATCAAAGTTCAATCAATATTGTGAAGAATCTGATTTTTCATGCAGCGATAAAACATGTTGAAGATCAGTTTCATTTTGTTCAAGAAAAGTTGCAGTCAAATGAAATAGCTCTTATGTATAGTAATACTAGTGAAAATGCTACTGATATTTTCACTAAGCCTCTTGGAAAGATTAAGTTTGAACTGTTTAGGGAGATGTTAGGTGTAGAAGTCAATCCATTCTCCATTAAGGGGGATACTTGGAAATAATGGAGAAAGCGTCAGTTGTAAGCGCCAGTTGTAAGCACCAGTTATAAGCTTTAGTTGTGAGAGTCAGTTGTAGGCGTGTTAAGAGTCAGTTCTTAGTTAAGAGTCTAGTTGTCTTTGGTTTGCATGTAACCAACTCGGTCGAGTATTTTCCTATATAAGGATGTAATCCGTCTTCATTGACTAATACAGAAGTGAGCATAGCCTCACCGTGTGTTTGTTTAGCATATTTTACCTTGTATATCATGGCAACAATATACAAACTAGGCATCAGATCAATCCTCTTTTGACAAAAGAAGCGCAATATTTGGGGTATCTATGTTCCTTTTGCCTATGGCAAAGCCGCATTTTGTGCTCTCTTAGAAAGACATGGCCTCCCTCACATTCAAAGCCAATTTTTCTATGAAAGTTGTAACTAGATGCAACTCTGGTGCTAGAATATTCCTCGTATTTGAAGACCTCCTCATGTGTCTCCGACCTATAGAAATGAAAACAAACAACCATATGGAGGATGTTTTAGTGTAGGAGGAGGATTTTGTTGCACTGAAGCTAAATTTCGGAAGACATTCTAGAGTTATCCATGACTATTGCACAACAAAGATTGAGTGCATTCTGATTTTGGATGATGGTGAGAGTGGGGTGGGGAAATTAATAGAGAAAACTTATTCTGGATGAGGGTGGGGAATAATAGAGAACACTTATTAGTTTTTTCTATTATTCCCCACCTCCATCCCCACCTAGATTTTGTCGCACGTTGGAGACTATTATTGAGTTTTATCCAAAGATTAGAGATCAAGTATGCATTCAAAATATTGAACATGTGGCATACTTTTGTATGTCATCTTTGATAGAAGATAAAACTTGGAGCATAAACCTCCCCATAAAATAACACTGGCGTAATTAACATAAATTTATTTTGATGAAAAACAATACACATATTTAATTTTTTGAATTTATTGTAAATAAGAGTTGTTTGTATAATAGTTTCTCGAGAATATGGTTACTATTGTGATTACCCATGCCATCCCTAACATAGGGGAGCAACATATCCTCTCCACTTTTGGATGTAGAAGCCTTCATACATTTGGTGCAGAATCTTGGATTCTCGGTGAGATTTGTTCCAATGTGATTTGTGAAGAAAGTTGAAGCCATTCCAAAGATTCTTCTCCCCTTAATCTCTTGTCAAATGGTCATGAAAATATTTTGTCATTGGCTAATTGGTAAATTCACAAGTTTATGGCCCTCACCCTGGGCTATGTCAATATGAATAGAGAAAAATTGAGAACCTTTGATCAAAGGACAATTGTCTCATTTTTTCTGTGGTCAAGGGTTCTATTTTTTTCTCTTAGAAACCAAGGAATATTGTGATTTAGTCTTCCGATATGGACCTTATTTTTATGGATCTAGGGGAGTGTACTTGAATCGATGGACTCCATAGTTTAATCCTAAAAATGACAAACCCTAAGCTATGATGGTTTGGGTTATATTGCCTCACTTGCCACTTCATTGTTGGAATGAATCCATACTCATATATATCAGAAACTCTCTCAGAAAATACATAGATAGAGTGATGCCTAATGTTTTCCCATGCTTGATTGTGTGTGGAGGTATATCTCGAAAAAGGTATACCAAATTCAGTCTTTCTGACCTTTGAAAATTGGAAATACTTGTAGTAGGTAGACTATGAATAGTTTCCCTTTAAATGTTGGCACCATCATGAATATGGGAATTTCACCCATCATTTCCCTAAAAAGAAAAACCAGAAACCGAAACCCTGATATCCAGAAGAACAAGGGAAAACAACTAGGAGAAAGAGGAATAATGGGAGGAAATATGGAATAGCCGCAAACCCAAAAGTAGAAAACACGGGTCTGTCGAGTGATCACGGTTCTAATCATAGTGGGTTTTCAATCCTTCTATAGATCTAGCTCCATCTAAGCACAAAAATGAGGCGCAAGGAACATCTAAGACATGCTTTAGACCTTCTGGTAATAGGTATGAATCTCTCTCCCCTCCATATCTCCCTGGTTCCTCCAACCCTCCTCCATATCATACTAATCCCACCACAAAGCCCCTCCCCCATGAAATGAATCCAACCAAATATCTAGAACCTACACCTCAACCCAACACTACAAACCCTCCATTAGAGAATTTTGACGGTTCTAGTCATTCTCCTTTTGGAACAACTCGTTCATTTGGCACATCTTCCTTTCCCACTAACCCCATAAGTCTTGATTTTTAAAAGTTAGATGAGGAAATTAAGGATGAGGCCAATGGTGGGCGGACTAAAAAATGAAGAGGTAGAAAACCACCAAAGGAAAGAAGGGAATTGGAGGTTGAACAAGAAAAGGATTTAGGCAGACAAATAATCTTATAAAATTATGGGATGCAGGTAATATCAAATAGAAACCACAGAGAACCTAACCCTCCTGAAAGAGGGACTTGCAAATATGGTAAGAAATGAAGTTTAGAATGGTCTCCTAGAACCATAGGGGGTTAGAAAGTCAGGAAAAAATGGCATCAGCTATAGATCTCATGAAATCGGAGCATGCTTCCATCCTTCTCCTCTAGGAAACCAAACTTAGGGCACCTGGTCCCTATAAATAAGAAAAAATATCTAGACTAATAGTGAAGGAATAGTTGTAAGTGCAAGAGGAGTCTCAAGAGGTCTACATTCTCTTTGGAATCAAGATTTATTCAATCTAGAATCTATCTTTAACACAAAAAATTCGATTTGCATAGCCCTCACTCATCCTCAGATAGGGGAAAGTATTGTCTCCTTCAATGTTTACATGCCAATGAATTATGGTGAAAAATTATAATGTTGGGACTCATTGGCGTCTTATATAGATAATGAAATATGGCATAAATGTATTATTGTGATTGACTTCAACACCACCTTAGGAGGATCAGAGAAAAGAGGAGGTGGCATAGTTTGTGATTCATTTAGAGAAAGGATGGCAGACCTTATCTCCCTCAGAGCTTATTTATATTAAATCATCCAGAGGAAATTCCACATGGACCAATAAAAGATTAGGACCTAGGCACATAGCTTTGATACTAAATAAATTTCTAGTTCATAGAATCTTCATGGAGAATTCAACCATGGTGAAATCGAGGATTATTTCTTGGTTGATCTCGAATCATAAGCCAATTGAAATTGAAATACATGAGGCTCAAGACCTATGACCAATTCCCTTTCACTTCAATCCTCTTTAGCTTCAAGAGGATTATGTAATGGAAAACATTAGAGCAGTATGGAAATAATGGATCAATGGATCTCCAACTTATAAATGGGAATAGAAAATTAGAAACAAAAAAAAATATTAAAAAAATTGCGCTAAGACAAAATTATATTCTCCATCCCAAGAGAAGTCTAAAAATAAGGAAAATCTAGATGATCCAGGTGGATATTGATGGCCACCCACCTATTCCAACTGGATCCTCTTGAAAGTTTTTAGTTTAGACAATTTTTAGTTCAACACGTTCTTTTGTACTTCTTTGTAATGGTGGGTTCTACACTTACGAGGTTGTCTGAATTCCTACTGTAATATCCCCAAGGACGAGCCCTGTTGTAATCATGTTTATGAATTATGAGCCGAGTATTGATAAGTTGGTGAGCCGAGTATTGATAAGTTGGTAGGCTTATGCATTTATTAGGCCGGAGAGCCTAAGTGTTAAGGGCCAGGAGCCTGTTTTTGTATATGTAATTATGCAGATCATTAATATAATATATGAACATCGCTGCGTGCAAACCGACCATGAAGAAAGAGTGATGGGGGACTAAGATTCCACAGTGTGGGTAAGGGAAAAGGGACTGAAAGGTTGGAAAGAGGGGCTAAGATTAGGGGCTTAAGTCCTTGAGAGTAATATTTTATTATTGTTCTAAAGCTGTGTGACAAAGCATGTTTTTATCCTAAGTCCTGGGAGAGGCAATGCATGCAGCTCCAACATGTGCAAAAGGGAACGCATGCAGCTCCAGGAAGACAAGTGTCAACCTGGGCACATGCGGTTAAAATCTAAAGCATCAGCTGAGTTGGGGGTTCGTCCTCCATTCTGTCGTCAACTGTTGTCTGAAACCGTGAATTCCATCTGATCTCTTTATGCCTCACACAGCTCTAAAAATCGAAGCCTGTGATGTTTTCTTGATAAGTCGATACACCCTCTGTCTGAACCGTTGAGTTTGTGTTCGACATCTGCGTGGATTCCTTGTCACACACCCTGAAAACTAGTGGCAAACCCATGAATTGAGCTGTGTCACATGTGTGTCCTATGAGCCCTGCCTATCCTCTCTTGCAGAGTCGATTATGTACCTTAACTATCTTTGGGTTGCTCCCTTCTGTGTTTCCTGAGTGGAATTGACCAGTTGTTGTTGTTGTTATCCTCACTTTATGAGAATTGGGCTTAAGCTGGTTGAAGTACCGGGTTGTCAGGCTTGTGTTAGAAGAGGAAGGTTCCCAGGCCTGTGAGAAACTCTCTCCATGTGAGAGAGTCTACTCAAAAGTGGTTTTCTCCCAGAGAGAGTCTAGCACCAACTACGGAGCTCTGATAATTCCTGATCCGCCATGTTGCAGAGACCTAGAGAGGGAGGTGAAGCATCGATGAAATGTTCTTATGAAGGTGTATACTCCCGAGTGGAACAGGCATGTGGGGAATGAGAGTCCGTGAGTAGTGGGCGTAAGAAGGCTCCTAGAGAGAATCCTTCTGGTTGCTTTGTGCAATTTTCCTACAACCTCAACCTAGTCTAGGATTCCCTTGCCTTGGGTGGAGCTTAGTCCCAGCTTGGGGTGACCCACTGCTGAGAGTGATGAGCAGGGAGGTCTAAGGCTGGGAGGTTCATGGAAGGTCTGCACGTAGTTGGTGGAGTTACTATAGTTTCAAAGATAAGTATGTGCATGTGTTTAATTTCAATTAAAATGCATGTTTGAGATGCTTGGAATATTATCATGTATTCCAGTCCAATGATATTTACTGTTAATTCCATTAATTATGTATGTTAGCAGTAATTATATGTTTACTCTATTAAGTCATTTAACTTCATTTAAATGCATATTATATAAGTGTTATTCCACGTAGTAGCATTGCATGACAGTGGGGTTGATGGCCGTGGACATTACAATATGGTATCAGATTCATGTTTCCACGTTGAGCCTGGATGGGCCAGATAAGTGGTCTTTGGACCTGAGGTTTCGAGAGGAAATTGTGTCTGGAGGACTAATTTCGTACCTCAAAATGTTTCTGAGTGCCAAGGGGTTAGTTGGTCATGTTACGAAGCTCAGGAGGGGTAGCGGTAGAATAAAACTGCAACCAACGTGGTATTTGACCATAGAGAGAGAGCGCTCAACACTTGGAGTGTGGGAGCTATAGGATATGTTTGGACAAAAAGGAAATTCATTACGACCGTCATATATGGAGAAGGTATAGGAGGGATATCCTGGAAACCCTTTGAATTTCGACAATCGAGAGAAGCGAGGTGCGTAGAGGCATAAATGCCTGAAACCTGAAACCCCGAAGTCCCAAGGGAGATCTACACCATAGATCTGGATGAAAGAACTTGACCGTTGGATCAAGAAGAAGGGAAGATTGTAATTTCAGGAGTTCGGATGTCGGGAGAATGGGATGTGTTGTTGCACAAACTCCCGAAGACTAATGTTTTGAAACGAAAGAGTAGACATGGTGGGGCCGGATGACGTCACTAGTATTCCACCATGTGGCATCCTATGTGAGAAGGGTTAGTGAGACCGAGGTTACGTAACGTAGTTAACGGGCGGAGGAGCCACAATGGCGTTCATCACGATACATGAAGATTAATGACCAAAAGGCATTGCGGGGACCAAAGTTTCACAAAATCTAATTCTCCAAAGCGATCCTGCAATCCAAACTGTGGTTTCACTGAAGGGTTACGTGTCAGGGTTAGGATAATTGCAGGATGAAATACGGGTTACTCTAAACCACTGTTGCATGCCCCCACAATTGAGAAAAATGTTAAGTTATGTAATGTAATAATGTCACCTAAGGTGACGTGGGAGTGTTCAGAGATTAATGGTTCAGAGTGTGCGGATGTGAAATCTTATGAAGTCGAAGGCACGAGTACATGCTTGGTCACAACCCATGGCTTCATGGGTTCGGGACTAAGAGGAAGGGGCTAGTGCCCTAAAACTTAGCAGAGCAGAGCTACAAAAGAAGAAATCTGTGGGGATTCTTGATTTAACGAGAATCACAGTGAATAAAAACTGAATGTTTTCTTGAATCAGATTTGTTTATGAATGTTGTGGGATTTGTTAAGGAATAACGACCTGCCAAATTCCGGTTATCTTCACATTGTGTTTGCATAAGTTTAACGAGTTCTAGAACCGAGTAGGGTTGCCACTGAGTGCAAAGAAATGGAAGAGGCATGAACTGCTTCCAGTTTCGAGGATGAAGAAAAAGGAATGGATGTTCAGTTGGGAGTTGAAGGGTCGAACTCCAATGGGCATGGAGAAGAGATAGATAAGGAAGGCCATATGATGAAAATCATTGAAAGACTGTAGAAATATTCCCAAATGCATCGAGCAGATAGAAAGAAGCTTATGAAAGCTAAGGAACAATAGGGTGAATTCAACTTAAAGTTCATGAAGATTCTGGAGAGAATAGAAAATAAGTTGGACAAGAAGAGAGACTCGAGCAAAACCGAGAGGCACCTGGCCTATGAGGGAAGAAGATCAAGGAGTGTTGGTAGACACCATCATCACTCCCAAGGTCGCTCTAAGAGGAGGGAACACAGTAGTTCAAGCCCATCTCCTACCAGAAAGAATAGAACATCTGGGGTGGATGAGCTGAAGGGGGAAATGAACAAGATTAATCCTCCAACATTTGATGGAAAAAATAAGGAGGAGGAAGATGCAGAAACATGGTTGCTTAGCATGAGTAAATATTTCCAACTGCAGAACTATTCCTCTCATGTAGAAGGTAGAATTGGGATGTATCAACTGAAAGGAAAATCATCCATGTGGTGGGATCATCTTTTGCAAGTGCAACACATTAGAGAGAAAGATATCACTTAGAAGGAACTCAAGAGGTTTTTCGAGAGGAAATAATTGACTAAAAGATACTACGATGGAAAGATGAAAGAGTTCTTTGAACTAAAACTAAGCATCATGAGCATTGATGAGTATGAGCAAAGATTTTTGGAATTACTAAAGTATGTTTCATTCATCAAAGATGATACTGTAAATATTTAGAGGTATCTAATTGGATTTCCACCTTCCGTTGGTGACAAGATTCAGTATGATGATCTTAAGACTATGAAAGAAACGATAAGGAGAGTGAAATGATTATATGAACAACAAAGAGAAAACCCTACTTTTCGAAAGTCTTGGGATGACCAGAAGAAGTTCAAGAAAGAATAGAGGCAGAAGGGAAACAAAATTCACTTTTTCAGAAACACTCCTCAAGGAAAACCATCATTTAGAGAGTTGTGAATGGCTGATGTAGGGGAACAAAGGCCAAGGAAGACGCCCATTTAGTGTTGGGGCTGTAAAGAAAACCACAAGTATAGAGATTGTCCCCATAAAAATGGCAAAGTGAGAGTTGTCCATAATGTTGAGCATGCCAAAACAATGGATGACATGGGCAGTAGAATGCCAAGGATCTACGCAGCCCTGGACAAGAAGTAAGTTGAATATCAGTGGCACATGATTGAAGTGGAAAGTATGATTAACAACCATGCCTTTACTATTTTAATTGATTCAAGGGCTAGCCATAGTTATATAGATCCTAGAGTGGTGGAAAGTTTTCATTTGTCGAGAAGCAAACATGAAAAGTATTGGTTAGTGCATATGGCTACAGGAACCAAGAGGAAGGTCACTGAGTTGGTTAAGTCATGTCCTGTGGACATGAATGGACTAAGCACAAAGGATGAATTGAACATTCTGCCTTTAGGTTCTTATGACTGTCTAATTGGGACGAATTGGATGGACCATAACCATGCCATCTTGTACTATCATAACAAGGAATTCACTTGCCTGGATGAGGAAGGAAATCAAAAACAATCCAAGGAATTCCAATAGCTCTTTCTATCAGAGAAATATCAACAATGCAACTGAAGAAGTGCTACAGAAAAGGATTTTAATTATTTGCAGCCCATGTGGAGGAAACACCTAAGGATAGGGTGTCAAGTATTGGAAATCATGCGTTACTAAAGGAGTTTGAAGATGTATTTCAGAAGATACCCGAACTAACCCCAAAGAGAGATATTGACTTCTCTGTAAACTTGATTCCTGGAGTAGCTCCAGTGTCAAAATCTCCTTACAGAATGAGTACGCCAGAGTTGAAAGAGTTGCAATTGCAGCTTGAAGAGCTTATGAAGAAGGGGTACATACGCCAAGTGTGTCATCTTGGGGTGCCTCGGTCCTGTTCGTGAAGAAGAAGGATGGGGCGTTGATATTGTGTATCGATTTCATACAGTTGGACAAAGTAAATGTAAAGAACAAATATCCTCTGCCGAGGATTGATGACCTCTTTGATCAGTTGAAGGATGCAAATATATTTTTGAAGATAGAGCTCAGGTCGAGATATCACCAGGTAAGGATAAAGGATGAATACATTAGCAAGATAGCCTTTAGAACAAGGTATGGTCATTACGAGTTCATAGTGGTGCCGTTTGGACTGTCAAACGCACCTGCTGTTTTTATGTGCCGAATTAATGGTGTATTTAGGGACTGTCTACACAAGTTTTTCATAGTCTTCCTAGATGACATTCTAGTGTATTCCAAGTCATAGGAAGAGCATGAGATACATCTTAGGATGGTGTTGCAGGTCCTAAGAGAGCACCAATTGTATGCCAAGTTGAGAAAGTGCTCGTTTTATCAGGTACAGATCCATTACTTGGAGCATAATATTTTAGAGGATGGGATAGTTGTAGATCCTGAGAAGATTGAGGCCATCAGAGAATGGTCAGTGCCAAAGAACATGATGGAAGTCAAATCCTTTATGGGTCTAGCTGGTTATTACAGAAGGTTTATCGCAGGGTTCTCGAGGATAGCTCACCCTATCACTTCCTTGCAAAGGAAGGAGAAGAAGTTTCAGTGGACAAAGGATTGTGAGAAAAGCTTTCAGCGATTGAAGCAACTGTTAACCAATGCTCCAATCCTGAGGATTGTAGATCCAAATGAAGATTTTGTGGTGTGCATAGATGCATGCAAAGAAGGACTGGGAGGAGTCCTCAGTCAGAATGGATTCGTAATTTGTTATGAATCCAGAAAGTTGAAAGAGGATGAAAGGAACTATGCAACTCATGATTTGGAGTTGGCAGCCATAGTACACGCTCTAAAGAAATGGAGACATTACCTCATGGGAAGGAGGTTCGAACTGAGAACAGACCATAACAGTCTGAAGTATTTGTTTGATCAACCAACCTTAAATTCTAGGTAGAGTAGGTGGCTGGAGTTTCTATGTGAGTACGATTTTTATATAAAGCATATAAATGGGAAGGAAAACAAAGTGGTTGATGCACTCAACATGAGAGTGCATGAATTACATGCTACAACCATTAGCATGTACCGAACTGATATTAAAAGAAGAATTTCAGAGGCTACAAATACAGATTTGCAGTACAGGGATTTGGTAGCAAAGCTATAGCAAGGTAAGATGCCACAGAAAGTGGAGAATCATAAATTGGAAATTGATGGAATACTTTTGTACAAGAACATAATTTATGTACCTAATGTCCAGTATTTGAAACTTGCGATTTTGCATGAAATGAATAATGTGCCTTATGTTGGGCACCTTGGATATCAGAAAATTGTGGTAGCAGTCAAGAGCCATTAATTTTGGTCAGGTATGAAGAAAGAGATTGAAAAATACATCGCTAGATGTATGGTGTGCTAGAAGGTTAAAGCTGAGCACAGACACCCAACAGGTTTGTTGCAACCTTTACCCATTCTTGAGTGGAATCGGGAAGTGGTAACAATGGATTTCATCACAGGATTTCCCAGAATAGGCAAGCAACATGATTCAATCATGGTGGTGGTGGACAAGATTACAAAAGCTACCCATTTTATTCCGTTAAAGACTACTCACAAGGCAACAGATGTTGTTGATATTTTTATGAGGGAAATAACATGATCGCACAGTATTCCCAAGACAATTGTGTCTGACAGAGACACGAAATTTTACCTTGAATTTCTAGAAAGGGTTATTCAAGGGTTTTCGAATGAATCTGAACTTTAGTAAAACCTATCATCCTGAGTCTGATGGGAAGACAGAGAGGGTTAATCGAGTAATATAATACATACTAAGGATGTATGTGATGGAAAAACCATCGAAATGGGAAGACTACCTACATTTGGAAGAATTCGCCTGCAACAATGGGTATCAAGCATCGTTGAATATGAGCCCATTTGAAGCACTTTATGGAAGAAAGTGAAATACTCCAGTAAACTGGAATAATCCAGCTGATAGGGCAGTAGTTGGGCTAGAGTTGCTAAAGGAAATAGAAGAACAGATGCTAAAAATTAAGCTGAACTTGAAAGTTGCCCAAGGAAGGCAAAAAAGTTATGCTAATAAAAACAGAATCCACAGATATTTTAAAGTGGGAGAGCATGTTTTCCTAAATGTGAAAGCCAATAGAAGTTCCCTGAAGTTGGGAAACTGTGCCAAGTTGGCAACCATATTTTGTGGGCCATTTGAAATCCTAGAAAGGATTGGGCCAGTTGCATATATGCTTGCATTACTTGCATCCATGACTGTACATAATGTGTTTCATGTTTCATTTCTTAAGAAATGTATACCTGATGCTAATCATGTAATTGATTGGAATGTGATTCAGGTGGAACAAGAAGGTGTCCTGCAAGTGCATCTTGTGTGCATATTGGACCAGAAAAGAAAACATCTCCGGAATCGAGCCATAGGGCTCATAGAGGTACATTGGACCTAGTATGGTCCTAAGGAAGCGACATGGGAGCATGAGGATGCTATGCGGGCAGAATACCCGCATATTTTTGAATATTTTGAAAATCTTGTTGATGCTATGTGAAAGTTGCACTGAGGACAGTGAAAAAATAAGAGGAGGGGATTATAAAATCCCCAAGGACGAGCCCTATTGTAATCATGTTTATGAATTGTAAATCATTTTTTGTAGTCTGGTGAGCCGATTATTGATAAGTTGGTAGGCTTATGTGTTTATTAGGCTGGAGAGCCTAAGTGTTAAAGGCCAGGAGCCTATTTTTGTATATGTAATTATGTAGATCATTAATATAATATATGAACATCGTTGCGTGAAGACCGACCATGAAGAAAGAGTGACGGGGGACTAAGCTTCAACAGTGTGGGTAAGGGAAAAGGGATTGATAGATTGGAAAGAGGGGATAATCTTAGGGGCTTAAGTCCTTGAGAATAATATTTTATTATTGTTCTAAATCTGTGCGACAAAACATGTTTTTATCCTAAGCCCTGCGAGAGGCAACACATGCATCTCCAACGTGTGAAAAAGGGAATGCATGCAGCTCCAGGAAGACAAGTGTTGACATGGGCACATGCGGTTAAAAGCTGAAGCGTCAGCTGAGTTGGGGTTCGTCCTCCATTCTGTCGTCGGCTGCTGTCTAAAACCGTGAATTTCGTCTGATCTCTATATGCCTCATGTAGCTCTGAAAATTGAATCCTGTGATGTTTTCTTGAGAATCTGATACACCCTCCATTTGAACCGTTGAGTCTGTGTTCGACCTCTCCATGGATTCCTTGTCACGCACCCTGAAAACTAGTGGAAAACCCGTGAATTGAACCGTGTCACCTGTGTGTCCTGTGAGCCCGTCCTATCCACTCTTGCAGAGTCGAGTATGTACCTGAATTGTATTTAGGTTGCTGCCTTCTATGTTTCCTGAGTGGAATTGACCAGTTGTTGTTGTTGTTATCATCACCTTGCAAGAATTGGGCTAAAGTTGGTTGAAGAACCGGGTTGTCAGGCCCATGGTAGAAGAGGAAGGTTGTCAGGCCTGTGAGAAACTCTCTCTAGGTGAGAGTGCTGGGAAGTAGTTTTCTCCCAGAGAGAGTCCAGCACCAGCTACAGAGCTCTGAGAATTCCTTATCCAACCTTTTTCTGAGACCCAGAGAGGGAGATGAAGCATCGATGGATTGTTCTTATGAAGGTGTATACTCCTGGGTGGAACAGACATGTGGAGATTGAGAGTCCGTGAGTAGTGGGCGTAAGAAGGCTCCTGGAGAGAATCCTTCTGGTTGTTATGTGCATTTTTCCTCTAACCTCAACCTAGTCTAGGATTCACTTGCCTTGGGTGGAGCTTAGTCCCATCTCGGAGGTGACCCACTACTGAGCGTGATGAACAACGAGGTCTAAGGCTGGGAGGTTCATGGAAGGTCTGCACGTAGTTGGTGGAGTTACTACAATTTCAAGGATAAGTATCTACATGTGTTTAATTTCAATTAAAATGCATATTTGTGATCCTTGCAATATTATCATGTATTCTGTTGCAATGATATTTACTGTTAATTCCATTAATTCTGTATGTTAGCAGTAATTATATGTTTACTCTATGTTAGCAGTATCAAAACCAATTGCTCCTATATTAAAACCACACGTTGTATATGAAACGTTAGAGATGACGCTCCACAACACTACAATAAGTAGACACTCCATCCGTTCGTTGGCATGAAGAAAATGTGGCTCGACATACTACCAACACATGGTAAAGAAAAGTTGTAAAAAACTTAAAATAGTAGTAAAAAGTTTTTAACGCATCCCACTAATAGTAAAACCTAGGAGAAAAGAATTAATAATTTAATCAGATATCATTACGTTAATCACTTAAATCACCCTTTTTAATGACGAACATTATTATGTCAATTACCTTAATCACTTTTTTTTTTTTTTAAATGAAGAATGAATATCAGAGTCCTTCATTTATTGTGATGACTAAGAATATTTGAAGCATATGCACTGTTTCCATCGTATCCATTAAAAACACATCTATGATTAAACACCCATTAAATATGGTCATTTCCAATAGGTGCATGCCTCATACGCAATTAACTCCTCTACTAAAATTCAAATAAGTAAATCAATTGATTATGCATATTTAACAGTGGTAATTAACCTAGTTTTTTAGTTGATATATCCTTAATATTTTAACTTGCAGTTGCATTGCATGTTACATCATTGTGTGCACATGCAATCTAAACACCTAAATTAATCTCTATCTAATTCACGAAGACAAAGTCTCAATTATACTAAACCTGTTTTTCACATTTAGGAAAATTTAATTCACAATTTTAACATAGATAACATCTAACACATTTCTAATATTTACATGTTTGCATGGAAAAAGGGTTAAATTTATTATAAAATGAATTGCAATATTGGTGTTTTCATGGAAAAAGAGTTAAAGTTATTATGAAATGAATTGCAATATTGGTGTATATTTATTCTGAAGTTATGGTATAATATGGAGATATCATAACTCTCGTATAATATGGAGAGTCGGGCTATGCAACACTCATTATCATCTCTAAATGATCTGAAGATGGTTATTATGCCTATAGGAGTACACCTATTGGAAATGGGCACAATTAAAGATCTGTTAATTATAAATCTTAATCTTATGGCTAGCAATTGAAGATGTTGGCATATTCTTGGTCGTCCTCCCAAATCAATGAATGAAATTTAATATTGATAACTTCCTTGTATTTATAAATGCTTACCTTTAATTGTTTATTTTTTCACATTTACCTAATATGATTCATAATTTACTGCCCTAACCAGTGATTGCCAATTTTACCTAATTAACTGGGATTAATATGTATAGAATAAATCATTGTCTTGAGCATTCAATATGGATTAGCAAGTGTCATATTGTTGTGGGTTTTTTATTTTGGTCATATATTTATGAATCTGAAGAAGCGGTCGACTCGTGGATTCCACATTTGGCTCGTGTTTCACTTAACACACCCATGGTTAAAGTTGACGCATTAGAAGAGTGCCACTTTTCCTAATCAATGGGCGCCACGTGGCACTCTAAAAATGCCCAGGGTATGAGAACCAACTATTTAAAAATAAAATGGTTCGTCGATCGGCCAACGTCGTGTTGATTAATTGGGTTGGTTTTCATTGATGTCAACCCTTGAAGAAAGTCGAGTAGAGAATTTAGGTAGCACATGGTTTGGGTAATGGACCCAATTTTGTTTGATGGATAATTGTATGAATTTTAATATATTTGTAGGTAAGACTATTCTATATGGATAGTACATGTCATGCCATTTCCGGTGGTATGTGGAACGTAACATAACTCCTCACGATTAGAGAGTTATGGCCATGTGAAGTTGGAGTACCCTCATGAGTCATCTAGAAGCCCCCAAAAGTCAAAGTGTTTACAAAAGAAATTATTTAAATAATAAAGTTAATGGATAACTCCCAAATATAAGTAAATTGGGATGCTACATGAAAGTATAAATACGAGGCAAGGCTCTCTCATTTAATTACACTTGAACACATTGACTATATTTTGTTGTGTAAGGCTTATTGAAAGTACTCATTGATACATCTGAAGTTGTGAAAGTCTGAGGTAGTACGAAGGGTTGACACTGAAAGTTTTGGAATTACAACGAATACTAAAAAACCCTAATTTATGAGGCGTACGCGGGCTGACAGTGTATTAGGGTGCGCACATACTGAGGCGTACACAAGCTGACAATGTATTAGGGTGTGTATATACGCGGGTTGACAATGTATTAGGGTGAGTACATGTGGGTAAAGCCATGGAAACTTGAGAAGATGAAGATGCATAGGTTCTAGATTATGAGATCAAGCTCCCAGAAAGGTCTACAGTGCTTAGATACATTAGATCTATCCATTGGTTCAAAAGGCATGTCTTATTTATATGAATAGTTGGATTTTGATGTATGCATGAAAAATGGTCATGGAGATTTGAGGATTCTCCCCAGAGAGACTAGTGGTTGCATGGGATATTCTGTATAAGTTAGATCTACATAAATACAGTGCTGGTATATTTATCATTGATACTTCTTGTTAAAGTTGAGGCACATCTTGTATTTCTTAGAATATGGCTAAGGGCTCTTGTGGTACATGGTTGAGAGCTTGTATTTGTGAAGTGGTTGATGTATTGAGAGGATGAATATAAGAAAGGGTTTGATGTCTAGATCATGTGAGGGTTATTATACTTGTTCATAATTACACACACTCATATGGCACATGACTAGAGAGATATATAGATTTTTTGGGTAAAGGTTATATATGAGGATGCATGCACAAGGTATAGTGACAGTCTGGATACAGTGACAGGTTGCATATCTATTTGAAAGAATTTGCAGAGGGTCAGAAGTTTTCAGAAAAGAAAACCCTAGTTTTCAGAAGGTGTATGCAGGTTATATAACAAAAAGGATGTGTACATACGCAGGTTGTTGTATAGACAGGGCACGTACATACACATGTTGCATAACTACAGGTCACGTATCCCTAGTTTCAGAAGGCATACGCATGATGCATAACAGACATATTGCGTACATATGCAGGCTATTGCACAGATAGGGCGTGTACATATGCATGTTGCAGAACTACAGGTCGCATATTTGTTGTATTTTGTTGATACATGTTCATTTCAGGTACAGATTGATTACAGGGCAGTTGTACAGGTTGGCTGCAAGTCAGTGGTACAGGTTGATGTAGGTGTACATTAGTATATATCATAGTGATAGTGTGACAGTGGTTCCATCATTCTACTTATATGTCAGGGCAATTGGACGGGGAGAGGAAATGTTTTTGTATCCACCTTCTGGTTGTAGCTAGAGAACATAGGGGGTTGTAGCCTCCTTCTGGTTGTAGCCAGACAATTAGGGAGTTGGAGCTTCCCTAAGGTTGTAGCCTGAGAAACTAGGGGGTTGGAGCCTCCTTCCAATTTCAGTTGGAAAACAAAGGAAGTTGGTGCTTCCAATGAATGTAATTCTTCAAGACATATACGAAAAACAATTTTGTGGTTTTCTCTCGCTTTGGTTTTCCATGTAAAAACACTAGTGTGTTGTGTATGTGTATGATTGTTCATTTGTTCATTGTTTATTTACTCTGCAAATATTGAATGATAATGCTACATTGATATAACACTTTCATTATATGGTTAAAAAGGATTAGATTTATGTATTACTTATTCACCCCCCCTCTCAGTAATCCAACAATTGGTATCAGAGCAGGTTTCTTCAGAAATCAGTTTAAACACTGAAAGGTAGATAATGTAGAGAAACAACATGCATAAAAATGGAATACCATAGTTTGATGGACATAAGTATGCATTTTGGAGAATAAGGATGAAGACATATATACAAACACAAGGATTTGAAATTTGGTAATCAATTGTAGATGGATACACAACACCAGAAGTTCCGCCGACAAATGACAAAGCAAGGAAAATCGATCAGAATAATTCCAAAGCCACAAATGCACTTTTGAATGGTCTTGGAGAATCAATATTCACCAAATTTTCACATTGTAAATCCACTAAATATATTTGGGACAAACTTCGAAATATTTATGAAGGAGATTCAAAAGTCAAAGAAACAAATCTTCAAACTTAGAGAGGTTAGTTCGAACAACTAAAGATGAGGAAGATGAGAACATTGCAGCTTACCTTTTATGAGTTTATGAAACAATAAATGCAATCTTGGGATTGAGAGAAGAAATCAAAGAATCTGTAATTGTTCAAAAGGTACTAAGATCTCTTCCTATGAGATTTGACCCTAAGATATCCGCACTAGAAGAAAGAGATGATCTAAACTCAATATGCATGGGCGAACTGCATGGAGTCTTCACAGCATATGAAATGAGAACTGAACATGAAAATCCAGATATAAAATAAGCAACATTCAAAGCATCCAAAAGGTCAAAGCAAAAGGGAAATAAAAAAGAAAAATAACATAACAACAATAGTGACATCTCAGAAGATGATGAAGAAGCGACCAACTTTGTTAGAATATTGAACAAGGGAACCAACGACAGGTATAGAGGTAAGATTCCTTTGATTTGTTTTAATTGTGATGGTATTGGTCATTTTTCTAACAAATGTCTTCATAAGAAAAAAAGAAATGATGAAGGTTACTCAAATAGCAAACAAACATATAAAGGAAAAAGAACTAGAAAGAAAATTTTCAAGAAAAACTTATGCACCAAAAAAGACATATTATCATCAGATGAAGATGAAGTCAGTGACAATGAGACATAAAGAGTTCTATTCATGGAAGTAGAAGACTCTGATAAAGAAGACTCCAAAGAATAATATGAAGAGGCCGAAAAAAGAATATGAAGAGGCCAGAGAAGAATATGAAGAGGCAGAAGTTGACTACCGAGAAGAATTTTTGTGTGACATAGAAGTTATCAAAAGAGAAAAGAAGAAAAACAAGAAACTACAAGCGGAACTATACAAGAAAGAATACACTCAGGAACTAGAACAAATGATCACAAATTTGAAGGTTCAAATTGAAGAAGATAAAAGAATTGAAGAAGCACTCAAAGAACAACTAGAAGGAAGAGACGGGATCATTGGAAATTTGGAAAAAGAGATCTTCGCATTAAGAAAGGATATTCAAAAGAAAAATATGTAGAACAAATCAAAGGTTTTGAATGACATTATCAGCAGTCAAAAACCTCATCATCACAAGTCTGGACTTGGATACAATCAAATAGAAAAGGGATCAAGCTCCAAAACAACAGAACAAGAAACATATCCAAAAATCTATGCAGAAACAATCAAAGGGGATAAGAAGGTCTACAGAAAAAATTACAGGGACACTCCTCCACCAAGAAGATTCATATTTCAGAATCAACGACTCACAAAATCATATAGGCATCAGGAAGAAGAAGGATTCATAAGAGTACCTCATTTCATAAGATCTTCAACTCCCAAGTATAAAACTATATTTTTGGGTTTATGTTATGCATGTAATAATTTTGGACATAAAGTTGTGAATTTCATACCTAACAACATGAACATAAACAACTTTCAAAGCCATACACAAAAGGGTTATCCAAGGAGGCCTAGTGAAACACAGAGAAGAAGTTACACCAGGTTTGAATCTTTGAGCACTGAAGTGGAATGCTACAAATGTAACAACTTTGGACACATGGCCAAATATTGAAGAATGACAGTCCCTCCTATAGAACCACAACAGAACAACAACAATCATAAACATGAACCTCAGAAAAAGACATGGATAAGAAAGAAGAATCAATATAGCAATGAAGAATGCACACTCATTCTACAAGCTAAGCATAAGAAACGTGGTTGGTATGTTAACAATGTCTTTTCAAAACACATGATAGGTTATAGAGACAAGTTTCTTACATTAATAAAGGAAAGAGCTGGATCAGTCTCCTTCGGAAATGATGATTCAACTAAAATCATTGGAAAATGCATAGTCAAAATTGGGAACAATAATACCAAGGAAAACACTGTTCTATTAGTAGAAGATATGAAACATAATCTTCTAAGTGTGAATCAAATGTGTGACCAAGGTCATAAAGTTACTTTCGATTCAAAAAAATGTGAGATAAGAAAAGAAGGTTCGGGAAAATTGATTACAACAACTGCGATAACTTCAAGCAACATATATGCATTAAGTGAAATTGGAAATGAAAAGTGTTGCCTTGGAAAAGAAGATGAAATTTGGCTATGGAACAGAAGAATGGGTGACATACATTTTTATAACCTTGTCAAAGTCAAAAAAATGGAAGCAGTTAGAGAAATTCCCTAGATCACAAAACTAACCAACACTTTATGCAAGCATTGTCAGCAAGGAAAGAAAACAAAGACCAGGTTCGAATCAAAGGAATATTCAATGACAAGACCACTGGAAATTGTGCATATTGATCTAGTTGTACCAACTACAACAAAGGGCTTAAAAGGTGAGAAATACTTTATGTTATTAGTTGATAATTATACAAGAATGACTACAATTTTCTTTCTCAGGAATAAGTTAGAAGCTTTTGAAAACTTCAAGGTCTACAAGGAAATGGTTGAAAATGAAATGGATTCAAAAATCAAATGCTTGATATCTGATAATGGAGGAGAGTTCACTTCAAAGGAATTTATGGACTACTACAACGTGCATGGAATAAAAAGGAAATTATCTGTTTCTAGGACACCTCAACAGAATGGAGTTGTTGAAAGAAAGAACAAGATAATACAAGAAATGGCTCGAACAATGCTAATGGATTCCAAATTGATATATATCTTTTGGACATAGGAAACGCATACAACAGTTCACATTCAAAACATAGTAATGCTCAGAAACAACACTGACAAAACTCCCTACGAGCTATGGAAAGGAAGATCAACAAATGTGAAGCACTTCAGAGTTTTTGGAAGCAAATTCTACATCAAAAGAGAAGATGGCATAATGGGAAAGTTTGACTCTCGTGTGGACAAAGGAGTACTTGTTGGTTACTCAAGTACAAGGAAATCATACAAGTGTTACAACATGGTATTGAAAAACTTTTTGGAAAGAATCAACGTAACAATTGATGAAACAAGTAGACAAGAATTAAAGGAAGAAGAAAATGAATCAATGGAACAACTTTATGAAGAAGAAGCATAAGATGAAAAAGAAGTAGAAGGGGAAGATGAAGAGAATCCGACAGAAGAAAAAGAGAAAGTTCAGAAAGTGCCTCCAAAGACACCTAGCAGATGTTGGACACACTGACCACACTAAGAGGGGGGGGGGTGAATCAATGTAGGGCTCTTTTTCAACTTTCCTTCACAAAAATCCTTAGTTAGCAATCACCATTTACTCATCACTTATTACTATCATTTATAACTAGTTAAATGTGAGCATATATCAGCAACATATATCAACAACATGTATCATCAATAAGTCATCACCACAAGGAACACAAATAACACAAGATGTATGTAAAATTTTCTTTTTTATTACAGACTACAATCCTTGGGTTATCAACAATAACTGAATAGAGTTACAACTTCACAAGAGCACCATCTCTACAATGAAAGACTCAACTTACATAACTCAACACCAACTGAGAAGAGGAATCAATCCTCAACAGATACCAATCTATCAATAGGTACGCGACTTGTCAGTAGTGCATCATGTGCATGTACACGCCCTACCAGTAGTATAGCTTGTGTATGTACGTGGCCTGTCTGTACTACAACCCGCGTATTCCTTCTCAACAATTAGGGTTTTTCTCTCCATGAAAAACTCAGATCCTATGCATCCTTTAGTCACATTCACTTTTGTTAACAAATGTGAGGGGACCCATCAATAATGAAAATGGAACCCAAGGTACCTAGTAAAATAAAGTGAGTGTGAATAGAGGATAATGATTTGAACACTCATAGAATCAACTGATTAGGATTCAATGATGGAAACCGAATATTGATTGTGAGGAAGCCTTCCATTTAGAAATGAAAGATCTGAGGTACCACCTGGTTTTTAGACCCCTCTCCTAGATAATGGGATGAACTCAATAGAAATATATCTATAGAAGGAGGGAATTAATGTATTTTCCATAAATTAACATGAAACATACACCAAGAGATGATGTAAAGATATATAATCACCAAGTACAACTTTTTTATGGGTCCAAAATCAACTTGTCAAGCAGGTAAGTAAGAACACCCAATGGCAATCCCCAACTAGACTTTCTCTTGCTTAAGATGGATTTTTTTACAAGTATGTGGGCCTAGATGCCACTCTAAGTAATGTCTAAATAGGAATCTTAAAACCAAAGTTTATGAGATGAATTAAAATCTGAAGTTCAACTAAATTAGGCTTCCTACTGCTACTCTAAGATGCAATTCTAATCTATCCTAAACTATCCTGATCAAGAACAAACTAAAAGAATGGGTATAGTAAAATATAGTACCACTTGTACATAATTAAATCATCAATAAAAGGAGTAGATTGATATGATAGTATAATAAGAAAGGAACAATTAATTGTGTCTTCAATTCATTACACTATTGATGCACTCATAAGGAAATCCAGGCGATATGAACATATAGAGTATTGTAAAAGAAAAAATTAATGAGACTATATTCCACACATTCATAAAATAAACATATACAACAAGAATAATCTCATTTTCACATATCAAGTACTATAATTTTCATAAATGTCTCTTGTTCCATTCACCATACAGTAAAGGTATTGTTATGATACAATAGAGATCAAAATCCTCGTTCTAATTTCATTCTCCTATATTATAAAGTAAGAGAGAATTTTTACATTCTGAAACTTCTTTTTGTGAGGGGACAATTAGGGATTCTCCTTTCATATTCCCTTTTCGACGAAAAACAAGATACTGGAGAAAACAAAAAAAAATCAATTATGAAGTTTTCATGATGATGTTATCCTTGGTGCTTCAATATGATCCCTATACTCCTTCAAAAGTGCATGTTCCTTCATAATTTCTTCTCTCCTACTCGACTGCATTTTCTCTTGGTCTAATTCTCCATCATAGAAATTGGTGGAGACTTCTAACTTTAATTCTTATGTTGTCCTCTTGATGAAATTGTGGGTCTTTATTATCAATTTGGTGGGATTCAACAAGTATTCATTAAAAACTTCTTGACTTGCCTCTGTAATTTGTTCAATAGTAGCTAGAGTGATTTCCCTTTGTTCCTATACTTTTCTTATCCTCAATTCGTTTGGTGATGCATCATTGACGAGAGACATGAATTTCATTCTAAATTCTTCTAGTATATTATTGAAATTGTTCCATAATCTCTTACAGATCTTGGTAGCTCCCTCTGTAATAGTTTGAGTGTCTTGTAGTAGGGTTTTCCATGTGTCGAAAAATACTTGGCTCTTTATCTTTTCCTTGATGGAATATATTGGTAGGGTATCAGGTGGGTCTTTGTACACTCCTTTCCAATCGATGATTCTATCAAAATAATAATTATCTTTTTGGAACTTATCTTTGATTTCATCAATTTGATCTTCCAACCTCATCTTCTAGTCCTTGTTTCTTTGTATATCATCCAAGATGAAGAAACATTTCATTTTCCCTGACCTCAACTTTTCATTTAGCTACATGGTCTTTAATCTTATCACTTCCAAAGAAAGAGTGGATTATTTGTTTTACACAAAGGATTTCATTAGTTTTTCTTTGTCCTGCTCTAACCCCATAATTTTTCATTTATGTTGCCCAAAAACTTGTTGGTTTTAGCTTGTCTTCTTTACAAATTTTCCAATTCCTGATCATGCCCTGTCCTGATTTTTTCTATCTCTTGTGATTATTTTAATTTGATATCTTCCAGTTCTTCAGTGTGCACATCTCCCTCATACTTAATCCACCATTCAAATTTTTTAACCATAATAATTTTTTTATGTTCAATTGTTATATATAAATATAGTTGATATTGAAATATTTACTTGTTACTAATATCTTTTTAAATGACATGTGTTAACTCCATATTAAGCATTGAAGGAATTACACATCTCCCTCATATGGAGAAGTAAAAGGCACATATGTGTTGAATAGGAATTTTTTGTACTTTCAATTACTCTCTCTCTATATAAAGTTGATATAAAATTATTTTACTTAAAGGTGAATGTTGATATAAACTTATTTTACTTAAGTTGGACGTTAAAATATTTTTTAAATGCCACATGTAATATATATATATATATAATTTTTAAGGTCACCATCGAGGTGTAGGGGATGTCAATGATGGAGTGTATTGTTAAGGAACTTTGTTATATGAAGACAACAGTTCGAAACATCGGCTTACCTTGTGTGCCCCATATGGGGCATCATGGGCACACCTAGAGGTTATAGTGGAAACAGTTGGATAACACAACCACCCCCACCACCTAGCATTAATCATCATCATCATCATCATCATCATCATCATAAAGATATTAAAATAGGTGGACATAGTAATATTTTATTTATCCCCACATTGAAGTTATTTTTTTCTTATTAATGTTTTTTAAATTTCAAATTTCAATTCCATAATATTAATCATTGAAGAAATTACGAATCTCCCTCATTTTTGGAAGTAGAAAGAACCTATTAACAAAATCATAATCATTTAAATTTCAATTACTCTATCTCTTTCTCTCTCTATATATAGAGTTGATATAGAATTATTTTACTTAAGATGGATATTGAAATATTTTATTTATGGTCAAGATTGCAATATTTTTTTTTTATTAATAGTTTTTTACATGTCACATGTCAACTCCTTGTTAAGAACGGAAGGAATTACACATCTCCCTCATATTGGGATGTATAAAGTGTCTTTCGGCGCAATAATGGCATAAATCCTTATAGAGAAGAAACTCATAGTATTGAGGCCAAAATATTATACAATACATCATATGAAAGAGGTAAATACGTCACAACAATGTTCAAATCATTTACAACAACTACACAATCATCTATGCATAACATTCACATGATTTCATGTGTATGGGGGATCTAGCGTCGTTCTTTCAAGAGGCCAATGTAAGAATAAATATGGTTCAGGCCAATCCATAAAAAAATATAACCATCTCATTTAATCCCTTAAAATTATTCATATCAAGTACCAAAAGTTTCCATACACAACAAGCACAAATTGTCTAAGGTATAAGGGATTTAAGGTATAGGGGATTTGAGTATCCCTTCTTGATCTAATAGTATTTTCACATTTTGGGGGAAGAAACAGATGAATATAACTCTGAAATTTGGTAAGCATGTGGATATTGATGCTAGCTACTTGTGTTGATGTTTGGAAAACATCGAGAAGACATTATATAAAGATAATAATTAATAATATAATTATTATTGATTATTAAATATAATATATAATAAGTAAATGATAATAATAAATAATGATTTATTATTCAAGGGATGCATCCTTTCATGGATGGTCACCATATGTTCCCTATATATGGAACACTCATAATTGTAATAATACATCGAATATCTCTCATATCTCATATGAAGAAAAACCAACATGGTATCAGAGCAGGACTAGGCTAACTCCCTCACACGAGGGTCCATGATCCTGAAAGAAACTTGCTTCTTGGAGACAAGCTACATTATTCGATAAAATTATGTCAGTAGTGTTAGTAACATTTCTTGTCCTGGGCACAAGAGTATTCAGGTCTGCAAGTTGCATGAGAAGCGCCCGAGCGCAACGCGGAAAAATATCGTTTTAGGCTTCCAAGCAAGTAAGCGGAAAAGATTATATTGTCGATGGTCCAGATTCATCCATAAGAGAAGATCGACGGTTGGCGGGAAATCGCGGTTAGAAGAGTTGCGTCGAGATTAGCGCAATGGATAGCGCCCATATTGTGTGTAGGAAAGGACAACAACCGTCCATCCAAAGGACGCGTGGCGCGAGATCTAGTCACGTCGGTGTTTCTGCATTTAGGGGTTCGAAGGGTGAGGGTTCTATGTTGTTCTACATCTCGAAACCCCGAACCCCAAAGCGTCGAAAGCACCCAAAGTCGGGCCCGTAGTATCACAGAGAAGTCTCAGCCGTCCATACAAAGGAGACACCCGGTGCACGATTAGGCTCCTCGCCTTTCCGCCCATCGCGACTTCGAGGCGCAAGCAGCAGCTCCTTCATGACCCCGAAGCGCGAAGTGCCAAGAGCATCTAGGACCCGGGCCCACAACATCACCAAGTGAGTTCAGGACCGTCAGATCTGAGAGGGACGCATGGCGCCCAATTAGGCCATCTCAACTTTTTTCTCATCACGACTGTGATAAGAAAGGATCAGCTCCTTCCTATTCACGAACGTTGAAAGCGCCTTTGAGAATAAACGCAGGGTCACAGCCTGTGGTCACTTGGGAAATAAAAAGAGTTGTGCAAAAGGGGTCAAAGACGTCAGGTCTAGTCGCCGAAAGGTTCATCGCGATCTCCAGGTGCCATCTGATTCGACCTCAATCCTGGTTTTCGCTTGGAGTAAATGAAGGTGAAAACGGGTGGTTGAAACCTCTCCTCATGCATTAAGAGGAAGGTATGGAGGGACTGGCAAGCGGTCTGCTCGAGAGGGTCCTGTGTACCCATTTTTCCAAAGAAGACATGCCGAGTCCTCGACTAGCTAGAGGAGGTCTGCGCACGCTAACTCGACACTTAATGTCTCAACTACTCCCCTAATAGGAGCCATGCGCAGTTAAGGTGGCGTCTGACGAAGAATATCCATCCGAATTTGGCTGAAGGCACACCAAGCCTTGGATGACTGAGCACACCTCTGTTAGGCGAATTTTTCTGAGTATATAGACTCAGTCTTTGTATTTGTAATCATCGATGGTTGAACAAGGTTCCCGGTTGTAAAACTTTAATGAAGCACTATTATTCTGGTTATGCATGGACTCTTGAGACTTCTTGCCTTATGAATGTCAGCCTCTTTCACGTCTTTGTTTACACTGTGTTAGAACAACTCGGAATTGGAGGATCCAGTCGAGTTGTAACTGTTATAGGATGATGCAAGTTGGATCATTGTAACAATTGCATTGTTTCTAATCGGTCCCTGTGATTTTCTTAGTGCTGAACGACTTGCAATTGGAGGATCTAGTCAAGTCCCCCTTTCAGTTTCTTGAAGCCCTGAACCAAGAGGATCTTGCATTCGTATTTTTTCTTCTACAAACTGCTGAAAGGCCTGTTTCCTGAGGTAGTTTTCTCACTCTTCTCACCAAGTCTTCCACCTGTTCATATTTTAAGAAACTCACTGACTGAAGTTAGATCAAGACCTCCTTTGTTCCTTGCATACCAGACCCAGTCCCTGAGCTAGAGTGATATCTCCCCGAGTCCCTATCCATTTTATCACCCATTAAAAACTATCATGACATAAAACTGATGGGTGTTGGGCTCTGCTCCTGCAAGCAATCCAGGAGTGACTTCTGACGCTAACATTTCTGGCGCCGTTGCTGGGGACGAAGTTGAAAATTTTCCCCGAGATTTAATGACATTGAGCCTCTGATTCTGAAGGTTCATCAGGTATCATAGCCTTTGATGATTGCTACTGTGCACTTAGTGACTCCATTATGACGACTCCACTGTGGCAAACTTGTCGTGTTAATTGTGGCTTTCAGAGGCAGACACACACGGTCTCATCCACAGCTGCCTCTAGCTACACCTGAAACTGATCCAGAGGTGGTTCTCAGGAAAGGAAAAGCCTCTGAAGAAGGAACTTCCATCGTCGAACCAGGTAATCCACCATGTCCTTCTGTAGGAACTCCATTTTCTCCTCCTCAGTTTCTTAACAGACCTCTTTCTGAGGTTTCCCGTTTCCTGAATTTCGGGACTGTTCCCGCCGATTTTTCCCCTCCTAGTCTGGCATTGGAGGGAGAAACCCTTGTCACTCCCTTCTCCTCTGAAGCTGTAGCTTGGCGTAGACCCAGGACAACTGAAGATTTCCCCACTCCTATCTTTACCACTCCTCCTCTTGCTACTGTTACCGCTCCTACACAAAGAGGAGCATCTACTGACTTGAGCCCGTTAGCCTTCTCCTTAAATCCCCTTTTGTTTCCCATTCCACTTCGAGACTCATTCCCAGTAGCCCCTTCGCGAACTCCTTCTCCTCCAAGTTCTCCTCCACATAATATTCCAATGGCTGGTGCTAATCCCCCTCTAAATAGAATGGATGCCATAGTCGCTGCCAGATATGCTCCCTTAATCCTACCCCATCCTGTGAATCCACTCCCTGCTGGAGATTACTTGAAATATATGGCCAAGTTCACTGGGGAAGGGGACATAACTGCAGAAGAGCACCTGGCTTCTTTCTACAGTTATGCTGACAACCTAAACATTGAAAATGAAGATGTCTGGATGAGAGTCTTCATCCATAGCTTGGATGGTGAGGTGAGGAAGTGGTTTAGAGGATTGGCCCTCGGATCTATTGCTGGGATCGAAGTCCTGGATAGTGCTTTCCTGAGACAGTGGTGAGATAAGAAGGATTTCATGTACTACATGGAAGAGTTCGGTTCTTTGAGGAAGATGGAAGGAGAGTCTATCTCTGACTTATCCAAAAGATTCAATAAGATGTATAATAAAATTCCTGCCGAAATAAAACCCTTAGAAGCCTCGGCCAAGATTTCTTATGCTAGTGTGTTTGGCCCCGATTTCTGTCTTTTATTGAGAGAGAGAAGAGCCACCTCCTTAGCTCAAATGCAAGATGTGGCCATAGAAGTGGAATCCAATGTATTAGCAGCTGATAGACTGAGGAACAAGGCCGATGCAGATAGAATAAAGGGAAGATCAGAAACCTCAACTTTTGGCCCATCGGTGCCCCACCCTCAAGTGGATGAACTGACCAAGATGGTGAAGTCACTGTCTGCAGAAATGGAGAGAATGAAGGTGGAAGGTAAGCAATCATACAAGGGCCCTCAAAATGATGAAAACAATGGAGGTTTCAGGAGGCCAAACAATATTGCTTCCCCGACTGTGCAAAGAGAGAGGGGAAGAGACAACGAAGAGCAGAAAATTCAGGCCCCTTTTCAAAACAATTTTGTGGCCGAGGGAGAAGAAGGGGAAACAAATGAGCTTGATCCTGAAATCCATTTCTTTGGGGACACTCCTCCTTTTCCTCATCTCACTTAATTATCATACGAGGAGTCTCTCATGGACAGTCAACTAAATGAACTAAGAAAGGGGGACAAGACTAGTGGCAGCCAAGGCAGGTATGATCTGAGCTCTAAGAAAAATACAGTAGCACCTGATGTTCCTGAGCAATCCACCAGAACAGAGAAACCTGCTAATGAAGTAGCAGATAGTCACAGAGGTAAGAAGCCCCGACCCCTCTCTCCCATAGTCCAGATTAATGTTCCCGAAATAGGAGAAATCCTGAAGCTTACATCTTCTTTTAATTTCGAGCATGAAGTTCAAAAGATCAGAATCCCTGTGCCCCTGATCGAATTGATTAAACATGAAGGGTTCAAGAAAAGCTTCTCTAAGCTTTTACAGTCTGAGGTCTCATGCCTTCCCACAGACTCCATCAATTTGCAATATGAAAAGCCTGCAGTTATTCTAGGTCCTATGGTAGAAGACAAAAATGACTCCTCCCCTCCCTTCTACACTTCCTTGAACATACATGACAAGGTACTGCACAACTTCTAGATGGATTCGAGGGCTTCTCACAACCTCATGCCCAAAAATGACATGGAAGAGTTAGGGCTAGAATTCACCCGAGACTATCATGACCTCTATTCCTTTGACTCTAGGAAAGTTCAATGTCTAGGAGTTATCAAAGACCTAGTCGTGACCTTGTTTCAGTTGCCCATGAAAAGTGTGGTCATGGATGTTGTAGTGGATGATGTTCCCCCCAAGTTCGGTATGTTATTATCAAGATCTTGGATAAAAAGACTGGGGGGAACTTTGCAGATGGACCTCACATATGCTACTATCCCAGTATTTGGAGGAGAGCATGGGAGGCTATACAGAGAAGCCCAACTGGCCTATATAATCAGTGATGAAGCCAACCCTACCAACCATCCCATTTTTGCCTTGGACACTGATTTGGGTTCTAGTTTACTACAACTTGCTAATGCTCCCGAGCCTCCTCTAAAACTCAGAAAACTTCCCACCACTTCCCATAAATTTCCTCCTTCCATCACCCCTGTTTGGAAAATGTTCTTTGATGGAGCCTTTTCCAGGGAAGGCGCTAGAGCTGAGGTGTTTTTTGTGTCACCTACTCAGGAAACCATATCTCTATCATACAAACTAGAATTTGAAGCTACCAACAATGTGGCAGAGTATGAAGCTCTTATCCTAAGATTAAGAGTCACAAGGGAAATAGGAATTCAGGAAGTAGCAGTATTCGGAGATGTAGAGTTGGTGGTCTAGCAGATTAGAAACGCTTATCAGGCCAAGCACCCTCGACTCAGAAGCTACAGAAATGAGGTATGGGACTTAATGGACAATTTCTTCTTAGCATTCAACATTTCTTTTATCCCAAGAGAGGAGAACACAATGACAGATTCCTTGGCTACATCAGCAAGCAATTTCAAAGTACCCTTGCTGCCAAAATTCAGATATGATGTGGAAGTAAAGCATAGGCCCTCCATACCTGACAACATCAAACATTGGAAGGTATTCGAGGATGATCTCAAGATCAAGAAATTCTTGGAGACTGTCGAAGAATTTTCAGAGATGCATATCAACCAAGACTCTGTCTCGGAGGAAGAGCTTGATGGGGGTAATTTTCTGAATAAGATTGCAGAGCGTAACATTGTGCAGCTGCCCAACAATCATATTCCAAGGGGACTAGTTCCTTTGGAAAGGATTTTTGATAGAAATGATGTGGCATTAAAAGGGGAGATCTCAGAAGATGACGCTGATACAATTCAGTGCAACATTGGTACTAAGAGTGAGCCTAAGTTGGTCAAATTGTCAATAAGTCTGACAAAGGATCAAAGGTCTGAATATGTTGGAATTTTGAGGGAATTTGTTGATGTTTTCGCCTAGACCTATGGAGATCTCAAAACATATGACACTTCTATCATCAAGCATAAAATCTCGTTGAAAAGGGAAGCAAAACCATTTAGGAATAAGCTAAGATAGATCAATCCTATGCTGTTGCCTATTATGGAGAGGTAAGTGAAGAAGCTGCTACAGGCCCAGATCATCGTGCCACTGAGATACTCAGAGTGGGTGTCCAACTTGGTACAAGTAAGGAAAAAGAATGGAGAAATAAAAATCTGTGTAGACTTCAGAAACCTGAACAGGAGCTCACAGAAGGATAACTACCCCTTACCAAAGATGGAACATATATTGCAAAGGGTAACAGGAGCATCCAAGATGTCTATGATCGATGGCTTCTCTGGATACAACCAGATCTTTGTTCTACCTAAGGACAGGGAAAAGACAACATTTACCACTCCATGGGGCACATTCATGTATGCCAAGATGCCGTTTGGATTGATGAATGCAGGGGGGGCGTTTCAACGTGCCATGTACATAGATTTCATTGGGGAAAAGGATAAATTTGTGGTCATCTATCTGGATGACATCACAGTATTTTCAAAATCTGATAAAGAACACTGTTGTCATCTCAGGAAGGTTTTCCTGAAATGCAGGAGTTTTGGCATTTCATTAAATCCCAAGAAATCTCTATTCCCCATGCAGGAGGGAAAATTACTAGGCCACATAGTATCAACAGAAGGAGTCAGGATAGATCCTAGCAGAGTTGAGTCAATACAAGCCTTATCAATCTCGAGGTCCAAGAAGGAGGTCCAATCTTTCCTTGGTAAGATTAATTTTCTAAGGAGGTTTGTGCCTAACTTTGTTGAGTAGGTAAAACTTATAACAACCATGTTAAGGAAAGGAAATGAAGTGAGGTGGACTTCTGAATCGCGAAATTCCTTTGAGAAAATAAAGAAGGCTCTGACTGAAGCCCCTGTGCTTATCAGTCCCGATTACTCAAAGGATTTCCTTATTTTCTCCTTTGCCTCACTTGACACGGTGGCTGTTGTTTTACTACAGACAAAAGAGGTTGGGCTAGAGCAGCCTATTGCCTATTTCATCCGAGCATTGATGGATTCTGAAGTCAGGTATGACACTATGGAGAAGCAGGCTTATGCCCTGGTGAAGGCTCTCAAGGCATTTAGAATCTATGTCCTGCAGTCAAAAATCATTGCCTATGTCCCCTCAGCTGTCGTTAAAGACATTCTTATTCATCCTGACATAGACAGGAGAAGGAGTAAGTGCATAGCCAAGATTCTGGAATTTGACCTGGAAATAAAGCCTACCAAATTGATCAAAGGTCAAGGTTTAGACAAGCTGTTGGCTGAAGCCAATTTCCAAGATTTGGGGGTAAGTTTCATCAATGAATGCTCAGGAATTCAACAGGGTCAGCTGCCTGAAATAGACCCTCAAAGGGAGCCCCCATTGGCTCGATGTCCTTGGTATAAGGATGTCATATACTTTCTGCAAGAGTTGCGGCATCCAGACAGTCTGCAAAGAAACAAGGCAAAAGCTCTGAAGCTCAAAGCAGTAAGATATTTCCTTATCGATCAAGTTCTATATTGGAAAGACCCCCTGGGGTTGATTTTGACATGTGTAAATCTGCTAGAGGCTGAAAGGATCATTGTTGAATTTCACAACAGCCTATGTGGAGGGCATCATTTCTGGAAAACCACAACCTACAAAATCCTCAGGGTTGGGTACTACTGGCCCACCATATTCATGGACGTCTGTAGAAGGGTCATAGCTTGCATCAAATGTCAAATATTTGCAGGAAAATAACAGCTCAAGTCTTTGCCATTAAATCCTGTGGTTGTTTCAGGACCTTTCCAGCAATGGGGCCTAGATTTCATTGGAGAAATTCACCCCACTTCCAGTGGGAAACACAAATGGATCCTGACTGCTACCGATTTCTTCACCAAGTGGATTGAAGCTATCCCCACCAGGAGTGCTTCCCACAAGGTAATCATTGGATTCCTGGAGGACCTCATTACAAGATTCGGCTGCCCAAGTAAGATTTTCACTGATAACATAACCTCTTCCAGGGCTGAGCCATTAGCGAAGTTCTGTGAGAAATTCGATATCAAACTAATTCACTCCACCCCATACTATCCCCAGGGCAACGGTTTAGCAAAGCCCTCCAACAAAAGCCTGATAAGGATCATCAAAAGATTGTTGGAAGACAACAAGAAGGCCTAGCACTTAAAATTGAAATTTTCTCTATGGGCCGATCGAGTAACCACGAAGAGATCTATAGGCGTATCTCCTTTCCAATTAGTCTATGGATCAGAGGCTATTTTTCCTTCTCATTTAGCCATTCCTGTAGCAAAATTCCTCCAGGATCATCAAGAGGATCCTGATGACATGATCAGAAGAATTCATCAGCTAGTGGAATTCCAGTAGGCCAGGGAGCAGGTAATGGGTAGAATTCAGGGCCATTAGCAAAGGATCAAGCAGGTTTTTGATAAGAAGGCCCAGAAGGAAGAGTTTCGGATAGGAGACCTGGTACTGAAATGGGATGCTCCTAAACAAGATAAAGGCAAGCACGGAAAATTTGAAGCCCTGTGGATCAGGCCTTTCAAAGTATCTGAAGTATTCTCAAATAACACCTACAGGGTACGATATCTGAAGGATCAAGAAGTTTTCAATGGCCCTATGAATGGGCATTTCCTAAAAACATTTTTCTCTTGAGCCACACATGGCTCTTTCGCGGTTGTAAATATTGTTTTTCTTTTCGTCTTTAAGTTTTAAATAAGTGACCCATGGCCGAACAGCAAGGCACTGGAGCTGCAAAATGAGTCCTTAGAGCATCACAGGGACGACTCTATCCCCCATGGAGCCTAATCTTAGTAACATTTCTTGTCCTAGGCACAAGAGTATTCAGGTCTGCAAGTTGCATGAGAAGCGCCCGAGCACAACGTGGAAAAATCTCGTTTCAGGCTTCTAAGCAAGTAAGCGGGCGAGATTATATTGTCGACGGACCAGATTCATCTATAAGAGAATATCGATGGTTGGTGGGAAATCGCAGTTAGCAGAGTTGCACCGAGATTAGCGCAATGGATAGCATCCATATTGTGTGCAGGCAAGGACAACAGTCGTCCATCCAAAGGATGCGTGGCGCGAGATCTAGTCGCATCGACATTTCGGCATTCGGGGGTTTGAAGGGTGAGGGTTCTATGTTGTTCTACATCTTGAAACCCCGAACCCTGAAGCACCGAAAGCACCCAAAGTCAGGCCCGCAGTATCACGGAGCAGTCTCAGTTGTCCATCCAAAGGAGACACCTAGTGCACGATTAGGCTCCTCGCCTTTCCGCCCATCGTGACTTCGAGGCACAAGCATCAACTCCTTCATGACCCCGAAGCACGAAGTGCCAAGAGCATCCAGGACCTGGGCCCATAGCATCACCGAGTGAGTTCAGGACCGTCAGATCTGAGAGGGACACATGGCGCCCAATTAGGCCATCTCGACATTTCTCTCATCGCGACTGTGATAAGAAAGGATCAACTCCTTCCTATTCATGAACGTCGAAAGCACCTTTGAGAATAAACACAGGGTCATAGCCCGTGGTCACTTGGGAAATAAAAAGAGATGTGCAAAAGGGATCAAGGACGTCAGGTCTAGTCACTGAAAGGTTCATCGCGATCTCCAGGTTCCATCTGATTCGACCTCAATCCTGGTTTTCGCTTGGAGTGAATGAAGGTGAGAAGGGGTGGTTGAAACCTCTCCTCATGCATTAAGAGTAAGGTATGGAGGGACTGGCAAGCGGTCTACTCGAGAGGGTCCTGTGTACCCATTTTTCCAAAGAAGCCATGTTGAGTCCTCGACTAGCCAGAGGAGGTCTGCACACGCTAACTCGACACTTAATGGCTCAGCTACTCCCCTAACAGGAGCCATGCACAGTTAAGGTGGCGTCTGACGAAGAATATCCGTCTGAATTTGGATGAAGGGACACCAAGCCTTGGATGACTGAGCACACCTCTGTTAGGTGAATTTTTCTGAGTATATAGACTCAGTCTTTGTATTTTGTAATCATCGATGGTTGAGCAAGGCTCCCGGTTGTAAAACTTTAATGAAGCAATGTTATTCTGGTTATGCATGGAATCTTGAGACTTCTTGCCTTATGAATGTCATCTTCTTTCACGTCTTTGTTTACACTGTGTTAGAACAACTCGGAATTGGAGGATCTAGTCGAGTTGTAACTGTTATAGGATGATGCAGGTTGGATCACTATAACAGTTGCATTGTTTCTAATCGGTCCCTGTGATTTTCTTAGCGCTGAACGACTTGGAATTGGAGGATCCAGTCAAGTCCCCCTTTCAGTTTCTTGAAGCCCTGAACCAAGAGGATCTTGCATTCAGATCTTTTCTTCTACAAAATGCTGAAAGGCCTGTTGCCCGAGGTAGTTTGCTCACTCTTCTCACCAGGTCTTCCACCTGTTCATCTTTTAAGCAACTCACTGACTAAATTTAGATCAATGCCTCCTTTGTTCCTTGCATACCAGACCAAGTCCCTGAGCTAGAGTGATATCTCCCCGAGTCCCTATCCATTTGATCACCCATTAAAAACTATCGTGACATAAAACTGATGGGTGTTGGGCTCTGCTCCTGCAAGCAATCCAGGAGTGACTTCTGACGCTAATAAGTAGAACGAGAGATATGATTTTCATCTAACCCTAACTGTTGGGCGATGATCCTTCTATGGGTGTTATCGCCATGTTCTTGAGCCCAACATACATAGATATATTTCTACAGTGAGACATGTCCCAAAGCAAAGAATCTTGTTTGAAACGTAGTGCAGAAATGGTTTCTCAAGGACAAGTCCATCCTTGCGGTATTGCTATGTTTTTCATTTTCATGACTGTTTTATTCATGGTTGAGAGGCATCTGTTCTGATCGATAGCAACGAAGATAACATTGTAGAGAACAATGTTATACCCAACTTGACGCTGAGAGGATTCGATCTAACAGACTAAATAAAATATTTGTTGGAGAACAGATGTGAAGGAATTGTCTCATGTGCATATATGCTCGCATTGGCTACTCGATGCAATTGCACTTTTGGGAGGGCTTGATTATCCAGTACCAACTCGAAGAAGGGATGTCAATCCGATTTGGTTGTGGAAAATACCCTTGTGGATATATATTCAAAATCTCGGAGCCTGGAAAAGGCACATGACATATTTGACAAAATGTATCAACGCTATTTGTCTGTTGGACAACAATTATTACAAGATATGCCATGCATTGCTCTACCAAGGAAGCCCTTGAGCTCCTCAAATTGATGAAACATTGTAGCATGAAACTGAACCATTCATTGGTGTTTTGTCTACATGTTTCCATGCAGGCTTAGTGGAAGAGGGCTATCGATACTTCAATTGCATGAAACAACATTATCACATTACCCCAATAATGGAACACTATAGTTGCATGATTGATCTCCTTGGTCGAGTAGGATGGCTAGATGAAGCCAAAGGCCTCATGGATAAAATGCCAATAAATCCGAATGTTGCTCTTTGGAGTTCTTTTCTTTGTGCCTGTAGATGGCATAACAATGTAGAGTTAAGAGAACATGTGGAAAAATGCATTTTTTGAATTGAACCCAAATGATGCTACACCTTATGTACTTCTCTCAAACATCTATGTTGCAGTTGGAAGATGGAGTGACATTGAATAAGTACGGATAATAATGAAAGGTAGAGGCATTAAGAAGACACCAGGATGCAATTGGATTGAGATCAATAAGTAGGTTCATGTTTTCCATGTTGGAGATAGAACCCATCCACAAATACAGAAAATCTATGCAGAGTTGGAGAGATTGTCTTGCGAGATGAGGGTAGCAGGGTATGTTCCTAATACTATATTTGTGTTGAATGAATGTCTTCTGAGACATTGGTTTCATGAAGGAACATCAATATATCAAGTATGAGCCAAGATTACTTAGTATGATTAAAATTTACCTACGTTTCCATGACTGTAGTTTATGCTCAGAAAAGAAGTCCTCATAAGACTTTGAGGAACATCACTCTCGAGGAGGCCTTCATCGGAGTGAAGTCTGAAGTTGGACACTTAATATATTTGGGTGTCCAGTATACATTCATGTACCCAAGGAAAAAAGGGCCATGCTAGGCCCTTCATACAAAAAGGGTACATTTGTGGGGTACAATGAGTCTTCGAAGGAATACAGGATCTACATCCTTGGTCAGAGACAGATTGAGGTGAGCATATATGTTACCTTTGAGGAGGAGGTAGCCTTCATGAGATCTACAAAATCTCACATGGATGTTGATAGTGAGAAACAAGAAGAGATGGTTCCTTCTCCCCCTCCATTTGATGTTCCCAGAGATATTGTAGTAGGTCAGAAGAGACCTACATCGACTCGTCAGACTCTGTAGGAGGCAGAACGACATTTAGCTCCTCATGGTACCTTTTGAAAAGGCAAGAGACCTCAAAGATATATGTGCTATGCCGCATCTATGAGCCACATCATTGATTCTGATCCTTCATGTTATGAGGAGGCATCTAGTATGGAGAGATGCAATGATGGAGGAGTATCAGTCCATCATGTATTAGTGACTTCCAAATGGATCTATAAGATCAAACATACAATTGACGGAAGCATCAAGAAGCACAAAGAAAGTTTTGTTGCTAGAGGATTCTCTCAGGTAGAGGGAATAGATTATGAGGAGACATTTGCTCCTATTGCTCGATACACTTCTATTTGAATGATTATTTCCCTCGCAACATCCATGGGTTGGAAACTACATCAGATGGATATGAAGACAACCTTTCTCAATGGAAAGATTGGGGAAGAAATATACCTCGAGCATCCAGATGGTTTTGTCATACATGAGAAGGAGTCTCATGTGTGTAGGTTGAAGAAGGCCCTATATGGAATCAAGAAGGCACCTCGAGCTTGGTATGCAAGGATTGATGGACACCTGATAAGTTTGGGCTTCAACAAAAGTGTTGTTGATCCCAACCTATACTACAAAACTGTTAATGGTGAGGCCTTGATTTTGGTCCTATACATTGATGATTTATTCCTCACAAGTAAATAGAGCTTTATTATTGAATGCAAGTATGCATTGGCCTTTGAGTTCGAGATGAAGGACCTTGGTATGATTCACTACTTCTTGGGACTAGCTGTGTGGCAGAGAATTGATGAGATCTTCCTGAGTTAGGGGAAGTACACAATTGAGATATTGAAGAAGTTTGAGATACTGAACTTCAAGCCCGTGGCTATACCAATGATGACGAATCTAAAGAAACTAAGTGTGTCTTATTTCGATTTTGACGAAATTGATCTGACTCTGTACAAACAGATGATTGAATAATTGATGTATCTGGTTATCACCAGACCAAATATTTGCTATGCAGTGAGTGCTCTTAGCCAGTTTATAAGTGAGCTGAGATAGACACACTCCATTGTTGTGAAACATGTGTTGAGATACTTGTGAGGCACAGTTCGACATGGTCTAAGATATACTTCTAGTATTAATATGATATGGAAGGAATATATTGACTCTGATTGGGCAGGGAGCGCAGTGGACAGAAAGAAAACCTTCAGGTGTTGCTTCACTTTGGGATCTTCCATGGTTTCCTAGTGTAGCAGGAAATGAACTTATGTGGCTTTGAGCACAACAAAAGTAGAGTACATTGCATTAAGTATGACAGTCTGTGAAGCAGAATGGCTTCACAAGCTCCGTGTCGATTTATTCGAACATGTGATGGATTCCACCATTATTCATTATGGTAACTAAAGTTGTGTAAATATATCTAATAATCCAGTGCTTCATGACAAATTGAACCACCTTGAGATCAAGTACCATTTCATCCAAGATATGGTGCAGAGGAAGGAAGTATTGGTGCAGTACCTTCCTAAAGATGAGCAGGTTGTTGATGTTCTTACCAAACCAAGATGAATTTCAAGTACTTTCGTGACAGACTTGGCGTGGTAGAGAATGCCTCCCTCGCTGAGAGGGAGTGTTGATATTTGCAGCTTCCTGAGACATTCTCTAGATCGTACTACTCTATGACCTAATTGAGTTGATCTGTGATGACACTTATTCGAGAAGGGATAAGTGGGGCACTTATCTGAGAAGGGATAAGTGAGGTTGGGATTATAACCCAACGTCCCATGTGGAGAGCACATGAGGACATGTCAAGGGAGTTGACCCTTAACGTCACACACTATGGGAGTTGACCCTAGTGTTTCTATAGGGTGTAGCCTCTATAAGTCCACATGGAGTGCCATGTGTGAAAAACTTTCTCCAGATCGTACTCCTCTATGAATTGAGTTGAGTTGATCTATGAGGACACATATCTGAGAAGGGATAAGTGGGGCACTTATCCGAGAAGGGATAAGTGTGGTTGGGTTTATAACCCAATGTCCTTTGTGGAGAGCACATGAGGACACGTCCCATGAGGACCCTAGTGTTTCTAGAGGGTGTAGCCTCTAGAAGTCCACATGGAGTGCCATGTGTGACAAACTTTCTCCAAATGGTACTCCTCTGTGAATTGAGTTGAGTTGATATGTGAGGACACTTATTCGAGAAGAGATAAGTGGAACACTTATTCGATAAGGAATAAGTACAATTGGGATTATATCCCATCATCCCATGTGGTGAGAACATGAGGACATGACAAGGGAGTTGACCCTTGATGTCTCACACTATGGGGAGTTGACCCTAAGTGTTCCTAGAGGGAGTAGCCTCTAGAAGTCCACATGGGATTGTCATGTGTGAAAAATATTTTACTACTATGGTAGTTGTGTACTACTAGCAGAGATTACGTGTCTCTGGACAGTAGTTGTGTAGTACTATTGAAAGATACCTCCCTAGATAAGAGGGATTGTTGATGTTTCACCATCAGGCATAACTTCTCCTAGATTGGGCTGCAGACCAAGGGAGATAGGATACATTTATCACAAAGGTGCACTTGTGATAAATGGGCCCAGACGTAGTTCTTCCTTGATCATGACAAGGAATAATATGGACTCGAGGTTCTTGAAGTGCTCTCCACATGTCATGAGTTAGCATCAAGTCGACATTCACTCATAGGTGTGTGCCTATGGTGAAATATCTTGGTATAGTCTTTGTCCTAGTCATGGCGATTTGACAAGGAATGATAAAGACTCAAGATGCTATATGTTATTACGTGCGGACCTAGAGTGAGCCTAAATTAATTGGCTTAGAGGGAGAACCGCAAAAGAATTTTCTCCCCAATTCAGGTGGGAGAGAAATGTCTCCCAAGACTGACAGACAAGTGTCATGAGTCTAGGGTGAAGTTTGTATACTTCAAAGACAATAGTGGCATGTTGCAGAATGTCTCCCTCGTTGAGAGGGAGTGTTGATTTTTGGACAACATCGGGAAGACATTATATAAAGATAATAATTAATAATATAATTATTATTGATTATTAAATATAATATATAATAAGTAAATGATAATAATAAATAATGATTTATTATTCAAGGGACGCAACCTTTCATGGATGGTCACCATATGTTCCCTATATATGGAACACTCATAATTGTAATAATACATCGAATATCTCTCATATCTCATATGAAGAAAAACCAACAACTTGATGTTAAACTTTAAATGTCAATGTATAATTTCATCTATAGCCATTTTGTGTTTTTAGGGGTCACATAGGGAAATATGATGTTGATGTTTTGTGAGAATGTCAATATTGATATTAGATACATTCTCTTAAAATATGAATCCCAATTGACACAATATGTCTAAGTTATAATAAAATTCCATTTAAGGATCATACCGAAAAATCATAGGCTAACTTTTTGTGAGCATATGGGGATATGTGCCAACTAATTCCACTTCAAATTTTGTATTGATTTGACTTTATATCACATCATTTCACTAAAAATACAAAACCAGTTTTAATGCATTTCTACAAATAGTTTGCATGCATGAGGTTTATCAATGCAATATCATAAGCATGTATGTACTTAAGGATATGAAATATAGGAAATAAGGAAATAATTATGTATAGTAACTAATCATTTCAGTAGGCTCATAATTTTAATATTATAAATACTAGGATAGAATCTTCATATGACAATCACATGAAAGATATTGTAGATAGGATATAGTAGTAAGCCATTGGGGTATCACCTTGTTGACCAATATCTCAACATGTCCATCCATAAAAGGGGGTGAAAAATAGAGTCAATATATTGTAGGTATCAGGGTGGGGGATACATGGTACAAGGGGTTTTTGTAGGAATTGGGGGGTGTAAAAAAGGGTATCTTGTAAAAATGGGGGAATATAGTAAAAACAGTATTTTTATTTATTAGAAATATGTATTGGGAGGGAGTGTTCAAGAAAAGGATTTTGAGAGATACTTATCAATATCTAATGAAATTAGAGGTATTGTTTAAAATCCCATGAACGCATGTGTCAATCCCCCCCCCCCTATTGTTTTCCTCTAGTGGACTCATAGCCCCATCAATGTCCTCCCACCAATTAGCCTTGTAACCTTTCATTAAATTCAAAATGATCACATTTAGATGTCTTTAAAATCGCCATGGTAAGTCTACCTCATGGCATGAAAAAAAACATAATTATAATATAAACAATATCACTTTCAAACTGTTGACACTGGGATATCGCATATCACACACCTTATTGCATGAATTTGTGAACATACATGAAGAAACATAGGAGATTAGTTTTATTATTACGACAATCATTTACGATGATCCTAAGCATAATTAGGTGGTCCATGATTAAATGATAGCGTCTAAATCATGCCTAGCCTTTATCTTTTTTTTTCCAAACTTTTTGACCATATGTTAATATTCTTTTCCATAATAATTCCATATACTAAAAGAGAACTAATCACAATGATTCTATAGGTAGATATTAGCTTATAAAAATAGGAGCAATAAAGAGTAAAAGAACAACAAAGAGTTAAATCCATAAATTTAATTAAAAAAAAAACAATTTTTTTGAATTCTAAATTCTAAAACATAAACTTGTAAATATGTATTTGTTCATAATTAAATTATTTGATAAAGCTTCAAAGATATTTGACATATGTTGTAAGACAATCCGATTTTGTTTTATAAATTAATTCATAAGGGTTACATTTACAAGTGCAAGGATTAGTCCCCAACAATGGTGGAAATTTATCTTAATAATGTCCACATGATAGATCTCGAGTTAAGATGTATCTATGCTAGTTTTACTTTCAATTGCCTTATATTTTATTTACAACTCACATTGAAATAATTTTTGTTATTGTGTGAGAGGGGATTTCTACAGCCCAATATGTGTAATTCCTTCCATGCATAATAAATATATATAATATTAACTAAATAAAAAAAACAAGGTGAGCTTTAATATWAAAGTTTAAAAAGAAAGAGAATGAGATGTGTAATTCCTTTCATTCTCAACCTGGAGTTGACACATGTACATTTAAAAATATATATAATATTGACTAAGATGTTCTCTCTAAGATATGGAAAAGACTAAGTGACCTACAAATTATAAATTATTATAATTATAAGTATAAGTATAACGGGTACATTTTCAAATTTTAAGACTTATGTATTGTAATTTTTTTTCATTTTTCAATATTATCAATATTTTTGTATGTTTCTATTGTATACAGATTAGTAACTATGGAGAAAATTGATTCATTAATCAAGGTTATTTTTTAATTAGGTTTGAAGTTCTTGAATTTTTTGGGTTTTTTAGGGTTTCCAGTTCTTGGATTTTGTTGGGTTTTGAGGAAAATATGGAATCATTCTAACACTTTCACATTCAATATTGCAATGAAAATACTAAATGAATATATATCTTACTAAATGTTATGATATTTAACAACCTCTACAATGTAAGTACTATGATAAACAACAAGGTAGACTTGTAGGTTCCATTATTAAAACATTGCATTGTAAATCTCCTATGAGTTTAAATGATGATTTGTTTTAGCATCAGTGAGCTCCATTGGATATATATATATATATATTCGACATTGAATTAGGAGAAACAATGGAGACCAAGCTACAACCAAGTTATAGTGATGATGAGATTTCATTGCAAGTGCACATTCAATATCACTAAAACCTAAATGCATATTATATAAATCAACATGTTATAATTGTTAAGGTTTATATATTTAATATTATTTAGACCTGGAAACATTTATTTATTTGTTATAATTTCCAAGTTATATATATATATATATATATATATAATCTTACATAAACTTGGAAATATTTATTTATCTTTTATAATTTGGGAATTTGTTGTATCTAATTTCACTGAAACTTGGAAATATTTATTCATATATATTTATAGTTCAAATTCATGATTCCTATACTATATTTTAGATTCCATTTCATTTAACATGAAAACGAAATTAATCAATATTTTTCATTCTAAATAATGATCCAATCAATGCACACTTAACTCAGGATCTCTATGCACACTAGCACAATAGGTATCAATGAAACAACGCCATAATTTACATTATATCCACATATATTTATATATCAATATCAACTTTAATAATATGATCTAGCTTAACATATATATTACATGTGAAATTTACACGAATCACTTATGGATGATATGTTAGATTAAATTCAGCGAAAACTAGGAATAACAATTTAAACATATGATGGATCAAAGTTAAGTAATCCATAGTGTATATAATGTGGATCCATCTAATGATTTATTCATGTGAATGAAGGTGATTTTTGAATTAGGGTTTGTTTTTAGGGTTTTATGGAGAGTATTAATATGTTCATATATTTTTGAAAGCTAAAACTAACTATATCAACAATAAAAATCAAAGTATAATATTTTGAATAATTATTCCAAACCTATGTTAGAGGATTAATCTTCTTCTCTTAGTTGTTAGTTTTCATAATATTTTGATTGCTTGGAGACTTCAAATTTAGAAGAGATATTACATATTTATTATGTATCATATAAATATATAGATTATTTTTAATGAGTCTAATATGACAAGATTTGGACATCCATCCATTTTCATATTGTTTCAAATGTAGAATAACAAGAACTATATTGGGATTGAATATATTATTCAGATAATAGTTCAATATGAAGAGGATGAAAGGATTCTCAATATATATATTTATGTTTGAATGGATTATCAAAATAAGAATCTTTCAAAATTCAAGAGGTTTGGGTTTATAATATTGATATGTTGCAATCATGGAAACTAAAAGAGAATGAAATATCAATCATTGAATACATGCATTGATTTAAGTAATGATATAACTCAAAAGAGTACGACATATTTATTTAATTCATATAAAACGAAACAATAGGACATATTGATTTGATGACATTAAAAAAATGATTTAGAGAAATAAGGGAGTTAGTTGTTATGATTTCAATAATGACACAATGCAAAACAATGCAGTGCATCTATTTTAATGATGATACAATGATAAATGATTTAGAGAAATTAGTTGCATTGATTTCAATAATGACATAATACAAAGCAACATGCATTGATTTAAGTGACGATACAATGAAAAATCACACTACAATAGGACATATTGATTTTAGTGATGATATTAAAAATGATTTAGAGAAATACGGGAGATGAAATGATTTCAACAACCGTATAACACAAAATAATAGGGTGAACTTTGTTTGGTCTCCTATTTCAACCTCCATTTCCATATGATGGATATGAAAAGATGAGAAAGTTTGTTAGTTTGTCTAAGATAAAGTGAAAGAAGATAGATTGAGATCAATTACTATGTAATATATGAGTTATCCAAATTTTCCTCATATCACATCTTAATGATACAGTGTACTATATATGTTATTCAATATCTTAACCATTCAATTTTGTAATTATTCAATATCTTCATAAGTAAGAATTGCTACTTTATTATTATTCATATTCATAATGATGTAAATTTCAAAGTATCAAGTTCATCTTAAACATATACATGTATATAAACATTAGCATATAAAAATTTAGCATTCATGCTCACGACTAGAACCAACGTAGATCCTTCTTAACTCGTGATCTGTCATGGGTAGAGAGGGATCAAATACATAGAGGTGAAACCTCTAGCCTTAGGGATTTGATCCCAAAGTTTCTCAGTCTAAAAGGTGGTTTGCACCTCGAGGGATTTGATCCCTCTCGATGCATTATAGATCTGACCTTAAGATAGATCTATACTGGTTAATATTTTTTAAATGTCATGTGTCTAATCCATATTAATCATTGAAGGAATTACGCATATAGGTCATACTCGAACACACACACACATATGATATTAATATATTTTACTTAACGTAGACCTTGAAAATTTTATTTATGGTTCATATTGATCTTTTTTTCTAATTAATATTATTTAAATGTCACATGTCAAGTCTATATTAAGTATTGAAGAAATTACATGGGATTAAGAATTTTTTTACTTTTAATTATTTTATCTCTCTATATATAAAGTTGATATAAAATTAGTTTACATAAGATGAATATTGAAATATTTTATTATTTATTGATGACATTGAATTTGTTTTTATTAATATTTTTTTTAAATGCCATGTGTTAACTTGATCCAGATTTATGAGAGAAACGAAATGAATAATAGATTGAATAAAATAACAGAGAGACATGGAGAACAACAACACATATCTAGTGAACAATAACTTCTATTGAATACAGAAAATAGGTTGAAATTGTAAAACTACAGAACTGAAAACAACTTGCTTGAATGGTGGTAGCTATCTATGAGAAGAGATGTGGATACTACGCACATTCATCTTAGTAGAATTATCACAATGAGTCTCTAGAGGCCCTTTAACATTACTCACGAATTCCAAAACCATAGACATCCAAAAACCTAACCCTAGGAGACGAAACGCCAAAAGTTACGTGGGCCCTAATGGATAAGTAGGTACCTCACCTTTATGGGGTCATAAATTTTGCATACGAACTCCGTTTTAGGCGTGTGATGGTCCATTGGAGAGGTATTTTCAAGAAATACACATTATGCTTTCAAAATCTGACTCTATCTATAGTTTGATTATGGAAATCCATAATAACACTGTTCAGGGCCCCAAAACGAACCTAGAGGTACAAAAAGATGTATTGACATGAAGAATTCCAAAATAAGTCAGTTGGAATAGGTGGGTGGCCACCAATATCCACCTGGATGTTGTGTAGGGATTCAGGATAGCCCCAAAAGTTCAGAACCCGCAATTACAAAGAAATGTCATCATTACAGAGAAACATGTTGAACTCAAAACTATCAAGAGGAGCTAGTTGGAATAGGTGGATGGCCACCAATATCCACCTGGATCATAACTCCATGTTGAGCATAGAAGGAATTACACATATTTCGACATATTTGTTGATTTTTCTAGTGCAACAAGAGATGCAAATTTCTTGAGTTACAAATGAGCAAAACTGGCTCCTAATTTAGACTAGACTGGCCTCCCCAACAAACATGACTTTTCACTTTTTACTTTTCACATTATGAAGACCGACCATAGTTACAAAATTCAACACTCCCTCTTAACTAGGGAGGTATTCATAATGGAAAATTTGACTTGTCTAATTCTTTTGAGAATGTCTACTTGATGTTGCAAACGTCATCACTCCCTTTTAGTGAGGGAAGACGTACGTGGCCATCATATCTTCATTGGAAATTCTTCTTTCATAGAAAGGTTTTATCAAATCATCATCAACATCAACAACCTGCCAAAACATGGTCAATATCTTGACACATGCAATATCATTTATATAGCATCAATTTTATGGGACATACTCCATCTAAGTAATTAGGCATGATGTTGAATAAGTTAGGTGTTGAAACCTGCGCCCTCAACTGAGTGTTTTGCAGTTGTCACACACTCAATGGAGTGTCTCGTGACTACAGGGACCATTCTTCCTAATCAGGTCACTATATGTGACACAGGAAGAATGCCAATCCCGGACCATTTTCCCTAATCAAGACACCATATGTGCCATAGGGAAAATGTCTTTTTTCTTAGATGTTGAAAACCATGCCATGGGATACAGGGAATATTATTCTAATCAGGTCACTACATGTGCCATAGAACAATGTCAGTCCCAGACCATTTTCTCTAATCAAGTCACCATATGTGCCATAGAGAAAATGGAAGTCTTGTACCAACCTCCTTAATTAGGTCACTATCTATGTCATAGGGGGAGAACCATTCATCCTGATCAAGTCACCATCTGTGCCGCAAGATAATGTGAGTCCTGGAGAATTTTCCATAGAAAATGTTAGTCCATGATACATCAACAACATGTCCAACCTAGAACATTCTCCACAGGGAGAATGTCAGTCTAGCATCACATTGACTATCCATGATGCAAGGATATCAACACTCCCTCTCAACCAAGGGAGTAATCTCCACAAGCCCCAACTCGTCCTTGAAGTATACATGCTTTCCCTTAGATAATGGTTTCATTAGAATATCAACTATGTAATCATCGATGGAGATGTATTGGAGCTTCAATTCTCCCTTTTGGATTTTATCACGGATGTAGTAGTACTTGATCTCAATGTGCTTCGACTTATCATGGAACACATGGTTCTCTGAAACCTTCACACATGTCTATCAATCCTTGGAGATGTCTCTCTCCCACCTGAACCAAGGGAAAACTCCCTCTACGACTCTCCCTCTTAGCTATGGAGGTACATTTTCAACAATGTCTTCATCTAGTAATCCACTAACTACTCTGCAATCAAATAGTAGCACACAACTACTACCATGCCATCGGTAGCTCAAATAATCAATCACAATATCTACGATCAAGAAGCACACAGTTTCTCCCAAGTAATCTGGTGGTCTCCATGGAAATCAACTAGTAGCACACAACTACTACAATTCCATCCAATATAACATTTTTGCGCCAATCCATAGTAGAACACAACTATTGTCCAATGATACACAATCCCTGCTAGTGGTACACAACCATTTTTAGTACCACATAACTATTGTACAGTGACACACAATCATTGCCAATGGTACACAACCATTGTAGTAGCACGCAGTTATTGTCCAGTGACACACAGTCACTGTCATGTACACAACCACCATAGTAGCACACAACTAATGTCTAGTGACACACAATCACTGCCAGTGGTACACAACCACCGTGGTAGCACACATCTACTTTCCGGTGACACACAATCACCGTAAATGGTACAAAACCACCATAATAGCACACAACTATTGTCTCGTGACACACAACATTATGATAACCACTACATTAACACATTGCCACAATCTTCAAGTGATCTCGACTACAGAGGGTTTTCCACTGCTACTCATGTCTATCTCGATCACTCCACACCAAATAGTAATGCATTAAACCAAGATACTTCATCTTAAATTTAGATACCAACGCCCTCTTTCTAAGACAAACCTCTTTCCACGAACCTTGCTTTGTAATTTTCGATGTTGTCGTCTAATGCATGCTTGATCTTGTAGATCAACTTGAAAGTCAGCATTGACTTTCCCTCAATTATACGAGCACTATATACTCCATTGTTGGCTATCAATCTTGGCAATAACTAATGTTCTCTCATTACCATAATTCTGCCTCCTCTAGATGGTCATCGCAACCAAGAAGGTCGACCATACATGCATACTGCTTTGACTTGGGTATAATGCCATAATCCTGGATTATACAATCAAAGTATTTCCATCCCCTTTCCACAAGCCTTGCATGTCATATCCATGCATTCTGCATCTGACAATCCTTGCACTCCATAAAACCACATTTCTATTAGATATTTTGTTAAACAATTGGCGTGCAATATCTAATTTGTTTGCAGTGCTGCCAACTTCGTACATGTTGGGAGCACACTTATAGTGGTCAACAATGTAGGCATAATGTCTGCTAATAGAATATTGTGAAAGAGTGACATGGCATCATTCACATCTCCACTTTGGGTGTATCGGGAAATCATAGTATTCCAGGATATAACATCTCTTTTAGACATTCTATCAAACACTCTATAAGCAAAATCTTGTTGTCGAGAACTGTAATGCACACATTCTTGAAGAACACTCACCAAAGTAAATTTGTCTAGGATCATACCTTGCAATTGCATTTCCCTACAAAGCCCTGAACAATACAGGTTCTTGGAGGCGATAAAGAAAATCCTCGACACCATCCCGAGTCCTTTGATTGATAAACACTCCTAAAACCTTTTTGATAGAGAAAACAAGCATTTTAGAAGAGGCATATATGGCCCCTTCAACTAAACCTTGAATGGAATTGTTGAATTTTTATCTCCTTGAGTGAGGAACCCTTTGCAAACCGCCATGCCTTATAAGGAATTTCCCCATAAATTGAAGAAAATACACATATATTGATACCTATCAAAGAATTAACAAAATTTACTTTTAATTACTTTATCTCTCCGTAGATATAAAGTTGATATAAAATCATTTTACATAAGACAAAATTTGAAATATTTTATTTATAACAAATATTAAAATATTTTTTAAATGTCACAAGTCAACTATATGTTTAATATGGAGGAATTACACATCTCCTTCTTATTAGTCCCTGCCATAGGCATAGAGGGACTATAGTGATCAATAAAGCGTTGACTACATATTAGTTTGTCCTTTGACCGGAAATATTTGCACAATACCTATTGTTGGAGCTATGGAATTAAAAGCATATATTTTTATATATTAAAAAGTAACATATATGTACTGATCTGATTGGATAAGAGATTGGAGGTCTTATTTCCGGCTTCACTATTCCCAATGTAGTGTATGGCAACATATCCAAACTTTTTTCTAGTAGACAATATGTTTTAATCATATACTTTTCTTGTATATTGCTTGAAGGTCGATTAATGCTACCATTAGTTCGAATGTTTGTATTAGCATTTTATGCTCCCTGAATATATCTGTCAATTTTGATATGTACTAAGCATATTGAAATGTTTTCATATCCAAGGTTTGTATATTTCTTGAAATTTATTGACACTTATTCTGAGATGCCTCAATAGGCCTGACAGGGTAAATATTTACATGACGCGACGTTCTCCAACACCCGTGACATATTAAATGTTTGCATACCATGAGGTCCTTAGACAACCTGAGAGTCTTAAATGTTTATGTAAATATGGTTCTCGGAGTACATGCCAATTCAATAGCCATTGTATGTTTCATCCTTGTTCTGCCATTGAAGCTACATACATTGTTTACTGGTTTGGTCACTGCTTCTTCTTTGTTGGTTTGTCGAGTGCTGCCATTGTATGTTTCATCCTCATAATCATTGAAGCTAGATACATTATTTACCGGTTCGATGAGTGGTTCTTCTTCACTGGTTTCTCGGTTGTTGTTTTTTGTTGTTTCGCTCGCGATTCGGCCTGCGCTTCTGCATTTCATTGTTTTGGAGTAAGTTTTGATGCCATAGTTTCATTTTGTATTCCTTATTTGTTGTTTAGTGTTTGCAGTTGAAAGTAAGAATGTTTTCTTATTTGTATTCACATGTTCCTTGTATGTTTCTGGTTCCTTGTATTTGTATTCACATGTTCCTTGTATGTTTCAGGTTTCGATATGGGATCTGAAGGGCATTGTAGCTCTTCGGGCCTGAGAAGAAGAAGGTCCTGGTGGGAGTAGACGTGGCCGGGGTGGCGCGTTTGCATCAGGTTTCACTGAGGGGTTACATGTCAAGGTTACGAGAATTGTGGGATGAAATACGGGTTACTCTAAACCACTGTTGCATACCCCCACAGTTGGGAAAAATGTTAAGTTATGTAACTTAATAACGTCACCTAAGGTGACGTGGGAGTGTTCAGAGATTAATGGTTCGGAGTGTGCGGATGTGAAATCTTCTGAAGTCGAAGACTCGAGTACATGTTTGGTCACAACCCATGGCCTCATGGGTTGGGGACTGAGAGGAAGGGGCTATTGCCCGAAAACTTAGCAGAGCAGAGCTAGAAAAGAAGAAATCTGCGGGGATTCTTGATTGAACGAGAATCACAGTGAATGAAAACTGAATGTTTTATTGAATCAGATTTGTTTATGAATGTTGTGGGACTTGTTAAGGAATAACGGCCTGCCAAATTCCGATTATCTTCACATTGTGTTTGCATAAGTTTGACGAGTGCCAGAACCGAGTAGGGTTTCCACTAAGTGCAAAGAAATGGAAGAGGCACAGACTGCTTCCAGTTCCAAGGATGAAGAAAAAGGAATGGATGTTCAGTTGGGAGTTGAAGGGTCAAACTCTAATGGGCATGGAGAAGAGATAGATAAGGAAGGCCATATGATGAAAATCATTGAAAGATTGTAGAAATATGCCCAAATGCATCAATAAGATAGCAAGAAGCTTATGAAAGCTAAGGAACAATAGGGTGAAATCAACTTAAAGTTCATGAAGATTCTGGAGAGAATAGAAAATAAGTTGAACAAGAAGAGAGACTCAAGAAAAATCGGGAGTCACCTGGCTTCTGAGGGAAGAAGATCAAGGAGTGTTGGTAGACACCATCATCACTCCCAAGGTCGCTCTAAGAGGGGGGCACACAGTAGTTCAAGCCCATCTCCTACCAAAAAGAATATAAGATCTGGGGTGGATGAGCTGAAGGGAGAAATGAACAAGATTAATCCTCCAACGTTTGATGGAGAAAATAAGAAGGATGAAGATGCGGAAACATGGTTTCTTGGCATGAGTAAATATTTCTAACTGTAGAACTATTCCTCTCATGCAGAAGGTAGAATTGCGATGTATCAACTAAAAGGAAAATCATCTATGTGGTGGGATCATCTTGTGCAAGTGCAACACATTAGAGAGAAAGATATCACTTGGAAGGAATTCAAGAGGTTTTTCGAGAAGAAATAATTGACTAAAAGATACTACGATGGAAAGATGAAAGAGTTCTTTGAACTCAAACTGAGCATCATGAACATTGATGAGTATGAGAAAAGATTTTTGGAATTACTAAAGTATGTTCTGTTCATCAAAGATGATACTGTAAAGATTCAAAGGTATCTAATTGGATTGACACCTTCCATTGGTGACAAGATTCAGTATGATGATCCTAATACTATGGAAGAAACGATAAGGAGAGTGAAATGATTATATGAACAACAAAGAGAAAATCCTACTTTTCGGAAGGCTTGGGATGACCAGAAGAAGTTCAAGAAAGAAAAAAGGAAGAAGAGAAACAAACCTCCCTTTTTCAGAAACAATCCTCAAGGACAACCGTCATTTAGAGAGCCGAGAATGGCTGATGTAGGGGAACAAAAGCCAAGGAAGATGCCCATTTAGTGTTGGGGCTGTAAAGAAAACCACAAGTACAGAGATTGTCCCCATAAAAATGGCAAAGTGAGAGTTGTCCATAATGTTGAGCAGGCCAAAACAATGGATGACATGGGCAATAGAATGCCAAGGATATACGCAACCCTGGACAACAAACAAGTTGAATATCAGTCACACATGATTGAAGTGGAAGGTATGATTAACAACCATGCCTTTACTGTTTTAATTGATTCAAGGGATAGCCATAGTTATATAGATCCTAGAGTGGTGGAAAGTTTTCATTTGTTGAGAAGAAAACATGAAAAGTATTGGTTAGTGCAAATGGCTACAGGAACCAAGAGGAAGGTCACTGAGTTGGTTAAGTCATGTTCTGTGGACATGAATGGACTAAGCACAAAGGCTGAATTGAACATTTTGCCTTTAGGTTCTTATGACTGTCTAATTGGGATGAAATGGTTGGACCAGAACCATGCCATCTTTTATTGTCGTAACAAGGAATTCACTTGTCTGGATGAGGAAGGAAAACAAAAACACTCCAAGGAATTCCGAGAGCTCTTGCTATCAGAGAAATATCAGCAATGCAGTTGAAGAAGTGCTACAGGAAAGGATTTTAATTATTTGCAGCCCATGTGGAGGAAACACCTAAGGATAGGGTGTCGAGTATTGGAAATCATGCGGTACTAAAGGAGTTTGAAGATGTATTTCAGGAGATACCCGAACTACCCCCGAAGAGAGATATTGACTTCTCTGTAAACTTGATTCCTGGAGTAGCTCCAGTGTCAAAATCTCCTTACAGAATGAGTACGCTAGAGTTGAAAGAGTTGCAATTGCAGCTTGAAGAGATTCTAAAGAAGGGGTACATACACCAAGTGTGTCACCTTGGGGTGCCCCGGTCCTGTTCGTGAAGAAGAAGGATGGGGCATTGAGATTGTGTATCGATTTCATACAGTTGGACAAAGTAACTGTAAAGAACAAATATCCTCTGCCGAGGATTGATGACCTCTTCGATTAGTTGAAGGATGCAAAGATATTTTTGAATATAGAGCTCAGGTCAAGATATCACCAGGTAAGGATAAAGGATGAATACATCAGCAAGACCGCCTTTAGAACAAGGTATGGTCATTACAAGTTCACAGTGGTGTCGTTTGGACTGTCGAACGCACCCGTTGTTTTTATGTGCCTAATGAATGGTGTATTTAGGGACTATCTACACAAGTTTGTCATAGTCTTCGTAGATGACATTCTAGTGTATTCCAAGTCATAGGAAGAGCATGAGAAACATCTTAGGATGGTGTTGCAGGTCCTAAGAGTGCACCAACTATATGCCAAGTTGAGAAAGTGCTTATTTTATTAGGTTCAAATCCATTACTTGGGGCATATTATTTCAGAGGATGGGATAGTTGTAGATATTGAGAAGATCAAGACCATCAGAGAATGATCAGCGCCAAAGAACGTGATGGAATTCAAATCCTTTATGGGTCTAGCTGGTTATTACAGAAGGTTTATCGCAGGGTTCTCGAGGATAGCTCACCCTATCACTTCCTTGCAAAGGAAGGAGAAGAAGTTTCAGTGGACAGAGAATTGTGAGAAAATATTTTAGCGATTGAAGCAACTGTTAAACAGTGCTCCAATCCTGAGGATTTCAAATCTAAATGAAGATTTTGTGGTGTGCACAGATGCATGAAAAGAAGGACTGGGAGGAGTCCTCAGTTAGAATGGATTCGTAATTTGTTATGAATCCAGAAAGTTGAAAGAGGACGAAAGGAACTATGCAACTCATGATTTGGAGTTGGAAACCATAGTACATGCTCTAAATAAATGGAGACATTACCTCATGGGAAGGAGTTTTGAACTGAGAACAGACCATAATGGTCTGAAGTATTTGTTTGATCAACCAACCTTGAATTTTAGGTAGAGTAGGTGGATGGAGTTTCTCTGTGAGTACGATTTTTATATAAAGCATATCAAGGGGAAGGAAAACAAAGTGGTTGATGCACTCAATAGGAGAGTGCATGAATTACATGCTACAACCATTAGCATGTATCGAATTGATATTAAAAGAAGAATTTCAGAGGCTGCAAATACAGATTTGCAGTACAGGGATTTGGTAGCAAAGCTACAACAAGGTAAGATGCCACAGAAAGTGGAGAATTATAAATTGGAAATTGATGGAATACTTTTGTACAAGAACATAATTTATGTACCTAATGTCTAGTATTTGAAACTTGCGATTTTGCATGAAATGAATAATGTGCCTTATGTTGGGCATCTTGGATATCAGAAAACTATGGTAGCAGTCAAGAGCCATTAATTTTGGCCAGGTATGAAGAAAGAGATTGCAAAATACATCACTAGATGTATGGAGTGACAAAAGGTTAAAGTTGAGCACAGGCACCCATCAGGGTTATTGCAACCTTTACCCATTCCTGAGTGGAATCGGGAAGTGGTAACAATGGATTTCATCACAGGATTTCCCAAAACAAGCAAGCAACATGATTCATTCATGGTGGTGGTGGACAAGATTACGAAAGATGCCCATTTTATTCCATTAAATATTACTCACAAGGCAACGGATTTTGTTGATATTTTTATGAGGGAAATAACATGATTTCACGGTATTCCCAAGACAATTGTGTCTGACAGAGACATGAAATTTTACCTTGAATTTATAGAAAGGGTTATTCAAGGGTTTTAGAATGAATCTGAACTTTAGTAAAAGCTATCATCCTGAGTCTAATGGGTAGACATAGAGGGTTAATCAAGTAATAGTATACATACAAAGGATGTATGTGATGAACAAACCATCGAAATGGGAAGACTACCTACATTTGGTAGAATTCGCCTACAACAATGGGTATCAAGCATCATTGAATATGAGCCCATTTGAATCACTTTATGGCAGAAAGTGCAATACTCCAGTAAACTGGAATAATCCAGTTGATAGGGTAGTAGTTGGGCCAGAGTTGCTAAAGGAAATGGAAGAACAGATGCTAAAAATTAAGCAAAATTTGAAAGTTGCCCAAGGCAGACAGAAAAGTTATGTTGATAAAAACAAAACCCACAGATATTTTAAAGTGGGAGAGCATGTTTTCCTAAATGTGAAAACCAATAGAAGTTCCCTGAAGCTGAGAAACTGCGCCAAGTTGGCAGCCATATTTTGTGGGCCATTTGAAATCCTATAAAGGATTGGGCCAGTTGCATATATTCTTTTGCATTATTTGCATCCATGACTGTACATAATGTGTTTCATGTTTCATTTCTTAAGAAATGTATACCTGATGCTAATCATGTAATTGATTGGAATGTGATTCAGGTGGAACAAGAAGGTGTCCTACAAGTGCATCTTGTGCGCATATTGGACCGGAAAAAAAAAAAACATCTTCGGAATTGAGCCATAGGGCTTGTAGAGGTCCATTGGACCTAGTATGGTCCCGAGGAAGCGACATGGGAGCATGAGGATTCTATGCAGGCAGAATACCCGCATATTTTTGAATATTTTGAAAATCTTGTTGATGCTATGTGAAATTTGCACTAAGGACAGTGAAAAAATAAGAGGACGTGATTGTAATATCCCCAAGGACAAGCCCTATTGTAATCATGTTTATGAATTGTAAATCATGTTTTGTAGTCTGGTGAGACGAGTATTGATAAGTTGGTAGGCTTATGTGTTTATTAGGCCGGAGAGCCTAAGTGTTAAAGGCTAGGAGCCTATTTTTTTATATGTAATTATGTAGATCATTAATATAATATGTGAACATCGTTGCATGAAGACCGACCATGAAGAAAGAGTGATGGGGGACTAAGATTCAACAGGGTGGGTAAGGGAAAAGGGGTTGAAAGGTTGGAAAGAGGGGATAATCTTAGGGGCTTAAGTCCTTGAGAATAATATTTTATTATTATTCTAAAGTTGTGTGACAAAACATGTTTTTATCCTAAGTCCTGGGAGAGGCAATACATGCAGCTCCAACGTGTGGAAAAGGGAACGCATGTAGCTCCAGGAAGACAAGTGTTGACCTGGGCACATGCGGTTAAAAGTTGAAGCGTCAGCTGAGTTGGGGGTTCATCCTCCATTCCGTCGTCGACTGTTGTCTAAAACCGTGAATTCTGTTTGATCTCTGTATGCCTCACGCAACTCTGAAAATTGAAGCCTGTGATGTTTTCTTTAGAAGTCGATACACCCTCCGTCTGAACCGTTGAGTCTGTGTTCGACCTCCGCATGGATTCCTTGTCACGCACCCTGAAAACCAGTGGAAAACCCGTGAATTGTGCCGTGTCACCTGTGTGTCCTGTGAGCCCAGCCTATCCGCTCTTGCAGAGTCAACTCTATACCTGAATTGTATTTGGGTTGTTGCCTTCTATGTTTCCTAAGTGGAATTGACCAGTTGTTGTTGTTATTGTTATCATCACTTCACGAGAATTGGGCTGAAGCTGGTTGAAGAACTGGGTTGTCAGGCCCATGGTATAAGAGGCAGGTTGTTAGGCCTGTGAGCAACTCTCTCTAGGTGAGAGAGTCTGCTGGGAAGTGGTTTTCTTCCAGAGAGAGTCCAGAACTAGCTACAGAGCTCTGAGAATTCCTTATCCAGCCTTTTTCTGAGACCCAGAGAGGGAGATGAAGCACTGATGGAATGTTCTTGTGAAGGTGTATACTCCTAGGTGGAACAAACATGTGGGGATTAAGAGTCCGTGAGTAGTGGGCGTAAGAAGGCTCCTCGAGAGAATCCTTCTGGTTGCTCTGTGTAGTTTTCCTCTAACCTCAACCTAGTCTAGGATTCACTTGCCTTGGGTGGAGCTTAGTCCCAGCTTTGGGGTGACCCACTACTGAGCGTGATGAGAAACAAGGTCTAAGGATGCGAGGTTCATGGAAGGTCTGCACGTAGTTGGTGGAGTTACTACAGTTTCAAATATAAGTATATGCATGTGTTTAATTTCAATTAAAATGCATGTTTGTGATCCTTGCAATATTATCATGTATTCTGTTGCAATGATATTTACTGTTAATTCCATTAATTTTGTATGTTAGCATTAATTATATGTTTACTCTGTTAAGTCATTCAAATTCATTTAAATGCATACTATATAAGTGTTATTCCGCGTAGTAGCATTGCCCAACAGTGGGGTTGATGGTTGGAGACGTTACACCTACACATCTTCCACGAAGAGACTAGTGCCCTCCCACCTAATTCAACTGGCTTATTTTGGATGATTTCATGTCAACACAGCTTTCTAAACTTCCAGGGATGTTTTGAGGCCTTAAACAATGTTTTTGGGCTTTCCGCAGTTAAAATATACATGAACTCAAAGTTTGACGACATAATGTGTAGTTCTTGAAAATACCTTTTCAACGGGCTATCATGCACCTAAAATGGAGGTCGTATGAAAAAGTTATGACCCAGGGAAGTTGAGGTACCAACTTACCCATCAAGGCCCACATGACTTTTGGTGTTTCACCTCGTAGGGTTAGGTTTTTGGATGTCTAGGGTTTTATCATTCATGAGTAATATTAAAAAGGCCTCTAGAGCCTCATTGTAATCATTCTTCTTAGATGGATGCACGTAGCAACCACATCTCTTCTTAGAGATAGCTACCACCATTCGAGCAAGTTGTTTCAGTTCTGCAGTTTTACAGTTTCAACCTATTTCATTTGTTCAATAGAAGATATTTTTCACTGGATATTTGTGTTGTTCTCCATATCTATGTGTTTATTGTATTCAGTCTATTAATCAGTTCATTCCACTCCTAAATCCAGATCACTAGAACAAATACAAATGAAAATAAAAAAATGAGCAAGTATCATTTGATCTTATTCAGGAAGAAAAATAGGCTTTCCAGGTCTATCAACAGACACTCCATAAAGAATAAACTATGTGGAGATTTAATTCCAGAATCTTGTGGGGCAGGGGATATAAATACATTCTTCTTTCATAAGAAATATCGTCCTAGAGTTTGGAAAATCATGTCAAAGAGATTGTATCGAGTGATGGTTCAATCCTTCATACATTTGATGATATAAAAAGGGAGGCCATTAACATTTCTAAACATATTTATACTCTCAGGGAAGAAGCAAATGAGGAGGATGTAGAGGATATGATTCTCTATATTATGAAAGTAATCACTTCGAAAGACCATGTAACTCTTCTACATGAATTCTAGGAGGAAGAAATTCACTTTGTTGTTTGGAGACTGGATCCGAACAAAACCGCCGGTCCCGATGGATTCATTATTCACTTTTATAGATCTTGTTGGTATTTTCTCAAAAATGGTCTTCTTCACATGTTAAGGTACATGTTCACAAATCCTATCACATCGGAGAAACCATTAATGCAATTTTTCTTAATCTTATTCCCAAAGAATCCATCCTCTCTTCATGTGCTTGCTTTTGGCCCATTTCCCTTTACAATGCTTCCTATAAGATTTTATCCAGGATCATATCTAGTTGGTTGAAACCCCTTCTTTCAAAGATTATTTCTGAAAATCAAGGTGGAATTATGGTTCAAAGGAAAATCATTGACAATATCCTATTGGTTCAAGAATCCATACATTCCTATAGACAATACAAAGAAAAAGGATAACTATATATGTCAAGGAGAGGGTGGATCGTACCTTAGAAATGGAAGGGAATATTAGTTGTGCTACTCTTTAAAAGGAAGTAACACTCGTTGGTTGTAGTCACAAGGAAGAGAAGGAGATGACAAAGTTGTTGTATATCAATATCCACATGAAACAAAGTAAGATAGAATGCTTATTTGATCCTAGTTCATGATCTAATTTGATCATTGCACAATTGGTTGAAAATATTGGCTCAGAGACTCATGATCCTCTGTAGCCATATCCTTTGGGTTGGGTAAGACAAGATGCATAATTGAGAGTATACAAACAATACATATTCAAGTTTTCCATCAACCAAAACTTTGTGGATAAAGTGGTAGAGAATGTGGTTCCATAGAATGTGTGTGGAGTCATCTTCGGAATCCCACACTTGTATGTAAGAGATGCCATATTTAGGAGGAGAGAAAATCAATATATGCTTGTCAAAGATGGAAAGGAATATGCTATAATTGAACATAGGGACAAAGCCAAACTCTCTTTGATCAACACTCATTAGTCCAGAAGAATCATTAGCAACACTAAAAAGTTTGTCTTGGTGATTTTGATAGAAGGAAAGAAACAAGGAGAAGGGAATGAGCTAGACACAAAGGCATCATCAGAAGGATGTAGTGGCAAGCAGTTCCAATAGCTACAACAACTTATTGAAGCTTACAATGAGTTATTCCAATAACCTCAAGGGTTTCCACTCAAGTGAGAGTTTGAGCACAACATTCATTTGTTCCCAGAGTCACCAGTGCCAAACTTTGGGTAGTATAGGCAATCCATCATTGTAGTAGATGAAGTGAAGAAATAAATGCAATATTTCTTGGAGTAGGGAGTCATCATGCCCAATATGTCACCATGTGGTTCACCCATCATATGGTGCTAAAGAAGGACTGTAGTTGGGGAATTTTCATTAACTACCATGCCCTAAAAAATCATCATCAAGAATACATATCATCTACCAAGGATTGATGACTTGTTGGATCAATGGAAGCAGGCCAAGTTCTTCACCATGTTGGACCTCAAATCAAGTAACCATCAAGTGAGAATCAAAGTAGAAGATGTGTGGAAGACAACGTTCAAGACAATACAATGTTTTTATGAGTGGTCAATGATGCCTTTTGGCTTATGTAAAGCACCTACAACTTTCATGAGACTAATGAATCATGTGCTACATCCTTTTATTGACTCATTTGTAATAATATACCTGGATGACATACTAATCTTCAATAATTATTTGCCAAAGCACACATCACATGTGACACAGGTAATAGAGACATTAACAAAAAATCAACTAATTGCAAATTTGAAAAATTATTAGTTGAGGAAGGAGTTCTTGATTTATCTTGGACACATGATTGGTAGAGAAAAGCTAAACGTGGATCTATTCCAGCAATTAGCCAATAACATGTTCCCTCCAACTTAACTGAGGTCAAAAATTTTTCATTGTATATTACCACTTTCTTTCAAAACAAAGGTAAAAATAAAATGTTATGCAACTTTCTCAATGTTCCCTCCAACTTAACTGAGGTCAAATTTTTTTCATTGTATATTGCCACTTTCTTTCAAAACAGAGGTAAAAATAAAATGTTATGCAACTTTCCTTTGAGACTTTCTTTAGAAACAAAGGAAAAGATTAGTTGTTATGCAATTTTTTTTCCTTTGTTACTTTAAATATTCAATATGATTCTAGCTTAAGAGATGAGTAATGCTTATCCATCTTAAATGATTTGAGCTAGTGTAAGAGATGAGTAATGTTCATCGCTCAAGGTACATGGTTGTAAGAATTAATCAAATTAATGAGTTATTATATTGATCATGGCACATGAGTTATTATGTTTGGCTATGACCTATTTGACAAACATAATAACCGCTAGCGTTTTCTAATTCTACAAATATTCACTTTGTTGACCACCCTAAGAAAACTATGATAGGCCATTCCCAAACATATAGAAGTCACTTCAAGAGAACACAATCGCTGCTAATCATTAATCTATAAAGAATTATTTATATATTCATTTGTACATATAATTCATTTTGTTACGGAATAATTAAGGGACCATTAGGTGAAGGAAAAAGAAGGGTAGTTAATACAAACAAACAATGGCAACGTCTTTTCATGAAATATAACTAATATTGAAAATAACATCATATATAACTAATATTGAAAATAACATCATTCCTCCATAGTATAGATTAAATATATTAAAAAACTAACATCATTTGTCCATAGTATAGATTGAGTATATTAAAAGGAAGGATTTTGTCCAAAGTATAGATTAAATATATTAAAAGGAAGGAGTCGTCCAATTTTGTTATAAAAATTTCATTAAAAGTTTGTGCTCTTATCGATTTACAACTCCCTATCAAATTTTGTGTTTATTTAAATCGATTCAATTCTCGAACAATATAGGAAGTTTGTGTTCTTATAGATTTAAAACTCTCATCAAATTTTAAATTATTTAAACGAATTATAATTACTTAAACTTTTAAAAATATCCTTTCAATATACACAAACTTAAAATATAATTTTAAAATTATATTATAATATAATTTTAAAATCTAATCTAACATGAACCTTTTTTAACAAAAATAATATCTACCATTTCGGATTTAAAGTGACCCATTATTATAATACTTAAATATATTATTTTATATTATAATTAATATATCACTAGTTTTTGCGTCCAAAGTATAATGCTTATTCAGCGGCATTCAGAAACGTCCAGCTGTATTCTGGTGAATTGAAATGCATGGACAGTTGAAACGTACATAGAACTAAGGAAATCCAAAAGTTAATCTTAAATGTGGTAATTCCAAAGGTTAATCAGTTAAACGTGGCAATCATACGGTGGTACAGTAATTTCTTAATGTAAATGTTAAAAAGTAAATAAGTTAACTGATGCATTAAAATATACAAGGAAGTTATGAAGAGTAAATCACATTCATTGATTTGGGAGGACCACTAAGAATATTCCAGTATTTTCAATTGTTAACCATCATATTAGAATTTTAGATTAAGAGGTGATTAATTGTGCCCATCTCCAATAGATATACGCCTTTCGGCGTAAAAATGATCTCCAAAAATGCTTAGCTAACAATTAATATTCCTACCCACCATAAATTATTCTTCCACCATGAATTCATCAATTTTTTTTATTGTTTCTTCGATAAATTTTCCTTATCAAAATAATATTTAAATTTTTTTCAGCATGAATTCATTATTTTTTTTCCATAAATTCTCTCTTTATCTAAATAATATTCCTGCCAATAATATTTCACGCTGTTGTCAATAATAAATGGTTCTATTCCAAAAGTTATCGTAGCATAATTTCCTTTCACCCGTGTCTTCCACAAATTCTTTCTTTATCGAATTGGATGGGACATCTCCATAAAAGTCGAATTGGATTGGGCGATGCGATTCTATTCCAGAAATAATTTTGAAGTCGTATGGCCAATATTATAGCATCAATTGACTGATTTCCTTTCACTTGTGTCTTCCACAAATCAGATATGGTATTTCCATAAAAGTCGATCGTGAAAAAAGATCATTGACGTCATCTCAATAAAGTCGATGAAGCAAGAACAACATTAATTTATAGTAAATGTTTTTGGACATTACAAGATTTTAATTGTTTTATGATCATCCAAACAAGGGAAACAAGGGATGAAATTTTCTCCAAACAAAGGGCAGTTGAACGAAATTAGTTTCTATAGCAGAAAACCATTTATTTATTACAACCATAAGCACATAGCTAGAGCTATAAAACTGGAAGGAAAAACAAAGGGCAGTTGAACGAAATTAGTTTCTATAGCAGAAAACCATTTATTTATTACAACCATAAGCACATAGCTAGAGCTATAAAACTGGAAGGAAAAAAAGCCAGAGCCAATAAAGCATGCACGAGAAGCTGCACGAAAACACTTCTTCAAACTTCGACTGCACGAAAACAATTCTTCAACGCCCTGCAACAAAATAAGATGGTCAGTACAAACAATGAAAACCCACACAAAACTAAAAAGAAATAAAACAAGCAACCCAACAAAGAAATTTCCATAGTGAATCCTCCAATCCATAAATTTTCAAGAAAAAAAACGTTTAAACACATAAATCAGGGGATAAACTAAAAGAAATGGGGTTGAGTATTGAGTGAGCATTACCTTCAGAGGGCTTGAAACCGTGGGTACTTGGGTAAGTTGTCGTCAGAGGGCTTGTTTCCCCCCTCCTCCTCCTCCGGTGGCGAATGGAAGGTAAGCTAAATTATCTTCAGAGGGCTTGAGGTCGTGGGTACATGGGTAAGTTGGCGTCAGAGGGCTTGTTGTCGTCCTCCTCCTCCGTTGGCAAATGGAAGGTAATTTGGCTTGAGATGCAAGAGAATGAAACCAATGGCAGGTCTGCATTAATGTTTTTTCCAATGATTTACCTTTAGAGGGCTTGAGATGCAAGAGAATGCAACCAACGGAAGGTCTGCATTAATGTTTTTCCCAAAAATTTACAGGAAATCGAGTCGATTGTGGGTTCCTGTTATTTCACCTGCCATTGTGTTTTAGGACACTGGCATCATACATTACCACACTCCAGGCTCATGCAGAAAATGAAATACTCATCCAATATGATAGGTGGGTCGACGATTCAATATGGCCTGCCTAATTTCTTAATATGATTGGTAAATGTTAAAAAGTAAACAGTTTAAGGAATGCATTAAAAAATACAAGAAATTTATGAAGAGTAAATTACATTTATTGATTTGGGAGGACGACTAAGAATATGCCAGCATCTTTAATTGTTAACTATTAGATTCGAAATTTAAATTAAAAGGTGATTAATTGTGCCATTTCCAATAGATATATGTCTTTCATCGTAATGACCTCTCATATAGTTCGAAGCCTAACCAAAATAATTGAAAAAGTAATCATTAGTATTTTCTTGCCCAAAGGGTTCTAATCCTAACCAGAATAATTGAAAAAGTAACCGTTAGCCTTTTCTTACCCACTTTGGCATATATTGAATGACCTAACAATGCTCATAATCCTATGATATGTCATAACCAAACATAAGTAATCGTTATCCATCCAATTCCTTACTAATATAGGAATTTGTGTTCTTATCAATTTTTTTTTTTTGTAAGTAAGTAAAATATATTAAGTGCCTCTCAGAAGCAAAATATCATAGCAAAATACAAAATGTTCGAACTGAAGAGAAAAGGACTGCCCCAACAGAGGGGAAACCAGTGCATGTTCCCAGAATCACCAAACTGTTCAGTGTTACTATTGACTATTGAAAACATAAGAGTTATTCCTAAATACTCCGCCAAAACTGGAAGGAAGTTGACAGAAATACACCTGACACCCTGCGACATAATTGACATGCTAGACACCCGGAGAGTAATTGGGCCACATGGGCTGGAGGTATCCTGTCCAGGGCTCCTCCTCTATGTAAGTAATCTGGTCGGCCCAATTCTTGTCGCCCTCCCCGTCATCCGCTGTGTGATCAACTTTGTTGCCTGTGTTTGCGCCCGTATCTTCTTCCTTCTTAGCATCTGCAGCTGCTTCCTCTGGCACGTTCGGTTCCTGCGTTGGAGAGTCCTCAGTCTGTCTAGAGGCAAGGGAGTCCTGCATGGAGGTGAGGGTCCTAAGGAAGAGGTCGACCTTGACGTCCGTTTCCTGGAGACGGAAGTTGAGGTCTTCCACGCCCTGGCGAATGCTAAAGACCAGATCATAAAGAGCCGCTAGGTTATCCCAAAGCTGCGCAGAGGTGAAAGAGTCCCGGGGGAGAGGCCCAGCCCCTCGAGAGGTCTGTGGAGGGTCGGGCTCAGGGGCAAAGGGAAGCACCGGAGGGTCGCAAGGGCGGCAAGGGGGGGAATTGACAGTTCGGGGCACCAGCACCCTCGAATTGGATTGCTCATGCACCATGCGATGAGAGGTAATTGAGAGATGGCCAGACTGACTGCGAGAGGAGGAGCTCAAAGAGGACGATTCAGAGTGGGAGATGGAGGGATGCTGAGGCTTCCAGGGCGAGCCTCACCTTGGCCTCCCCCGTGGATGCATCATGGTCCAACAGAAACTGTAGGCAGAAGTGATACGGTACACACTGTGGGAGCAGATAGAGGTAGAGGATACATAGCCGAGCTTCCACTGCAGAGTAAGCTCTGCTAGCGGTCAACTGCAACAAACAAACCACATTGTAATCAACTGCATGCTATGAATCCAAAACGGAGGAGCAGCTGCGTTAATGGGCGCATTAAAACCCATTCGTATCGAATTTACGGTGCAATTAAACTCCGGGGGGGGAGGCACGAGCCTTTCACGTGCCCCCACGTCCTGTAGCCCGTCGCTCTCTGTTAAGGTCCTAACCTGCACATAGGTAGATCAATGTATTCGGATGTAATAAAGGTCAATATTAAATAAGACCTTTCAATAAAATAGAATAAGGCGGATGTAAGAAGACCTAATAGAAGCTTCCGCTTCTAGAAGGATCTTCC
>ML778292.1:1623219-1636380 GCA_009831015.1 Picea engelmannii
TTTAAAGTTACTATGAATACATCAATCAAGTGCTCATCTAGAATATCGGTTACCTTTATATTCAATCTTTGGAAGTTCTCAATGTGCTCGGTAAGTGAACCCTTTTGCTTGAGATTTATCAATTGACTAAAGAAGGTATTGCTCCTTGTATCCTCATAGTGTGCTATCATTTCTTCCGTGAAAATTTTCCAAGTGACGAGTGATTTGTGAGAACAAAGCCATCGAGACCAAACAAATTGATTAGGTTCTAAATATAAAGAAGCAATTCGTACCTTTTGTGTATGTGGCACATTATGGAGATCAAAGAATTGCTCCATCTGAAGTATCCATGTGATTGCGTCCTTGCCATCAAACTTCCTCATATCAATCTTAGGAACGTGGTTGGTCTTCAAACCAAAGTTGGAGTTTCTCCATTCTTGATTCACCTTCATTGTGTCCTCATCATGAATTTCATGGGATGCATTTCCACTTTCACGTGTCTTCTCTGTTACGAAAGTTTTTAATACTTCCATGATCTCCCCTTTTAAGCCATCCATCTTAGTATCCAAATTAACTTCTATTGAATCCATCAACTTAGCTTCCATTGAATCCATCTTCTTTTGTAGTTCATTTATGTCCCTACACATTTCTTCACCTTCATCAAGAGTCCAATTAGGATTTTCTGGAGGCTTATTTGGTGTAGAAGGTTCATTTTTCAGTGGCATGTTGGCCAAGTATCACTTTTGAATCTTGATTTTGAGGCAGTTCTGCTAGACAATATTTATTCTATTCTATCTCCCAAGTTTCGGCCCTTCTGGGTATGAAAATTTATTTTAGGTAGTTCTCTGATATTTCTTATCTGCAATGCCACAGGTCTGATCAAAATTGGATGTGCCAAGTGGAATTTATGGTAACTTCCTCACAACTTTCCGATTTTTGGCCTTTCCAGGAGATCTCACTTGTATAGCATTCCCCGCACAAAATGATTGATATCAAATTCTAAAAATTGCACCCAAAATACTACAGACTGTCCACGATCCAATGAAACTAGTCCCACTCAATTTGGATACTCTAGCAAGAAGTTATGATTGTTTTACCTAGAACACCTTCTTGAGACTAGTCAAGAGGACTAGTCAGATACCCTATCTTACACAAGGTGTATATACAAATTTAAGATGAACCAGAAGCTGAAATTTTTACCACAGATACCTTACTAATTTCTGTAAATGGCCTCTAGAGTTCAGGGCTTGAAACGTTACAGAAAAATTTTTATAGTGAAAATTCTACAATGTCTCATTTTAGGATGATTCTAGAACCCTATCTTGTACAGGCTGTATCTCCGAAAGTATAAGGACTCGGGAGAGAAATTTTGAACCCAACGTAACTTGATCCATCTACTAAATATCCTCCAATTTGTTCCTTCTGAAACGTTGTAGAAAAACAGTTATAGAAAAAATGCCACGGTGTCTCAGATGTAGCAGCGAAACCCCAAGACCTTGAGCTCTGATACCATATGTTAAGAACCAAACATCAATATAGCATAGAAAAACCTCAGGAAAAGCACTCAACGCCTTGAAAAAGAGATAATTTTAGATAATAAACCTCTTTGAGGGGGCAACCTCATTTTACCCCACTTAAATGTTCAAGTACAAGATGATTCAAAATGAAAATGTCTCCTTGGTATATATAGGAGACTAGGAGGTATAATTACAACTAATGGCCTAAAGCCGACATAAATAAAATAACATTACTAATATAATATGCCCCAATAAAGGGGTAATGAGCCAATGTTAGGGCTTAACAAGATGAGAACATTGCAACTTACTTTTTATGAGTTGATGGAACAATAAATGCAATCTTGGGATTGAGAGAAGAAATCAAAGAATCTGTAATTGTTCAAAAGGTACTAAGATCTCTTCTTATGAGATTTGACCCTAAGATATCCACACTAGAAGAAAGAGAAGATCTAAACTCAATAAGCATGGACGAACTACATGGAATCTTCACAACATATGAAATGAGAACTGAATAGGAAAATCCAGATATAAAATAAGTAGCATTCAAAGCATCCAAAAGGTCAAAGCAAAAGGGAAAGAAAAAAGAAAAAGAACATAGCAGCAACAGTGACGTCTCAGAAGATGATGAAGAAGCGACCAACTTTGTTAGAATATTGAACAAGGGAACCAATGGCAGGTATAGAGGTAAGATTCGTTTGATTTGTTTTAATTGTGATGGTATTGGTCATTTTTCTAACAAATGTCTTCATAAGAAAAAAAGAAATGATGAAGGTTACTCAAATAGCAAACAAACATATAAAGGCAAAAGAACTAGAAAGAAAATTTCCAAGAAAAACTTATGCACCAAAGAAGACATCTCATCATCAGATGAAGATGAAGTCAGTGACAGTGAGACAAAAAGAGTTCTATTCATGGAAGTATAAGACTCTGATAAAGAAGACTCCAAAGAATAATATGAAGAGGCTGGAGAAGAATATCAAGAGGCAGAAGTTGACTACCGAGAAGAATTTTTGTGTGACATAGAATTTATCAAAAGAGAAAAGAAGAAAAATAAGAAACTACAAGCATAACTAGACAAGAAAGAATACACTCAGGAACTAGGACAAATGATCACAAATTTGAAGGTTCAAATTGAAGAAGATAAAATAATTGAAGAAGCACTCAAAGAACAACTAGAAGGAAGAGACAGGATCATTGGAAATTTGGAAGAAGAGATTTTCACATTAAGAAAGGATATTCAAAAGAAAAATATGTAGAACAACTCAAAGGTTTTGAATGACATTATCAGCAGTAAAAAACCTCATCATCACAAGTCTGGACTTGGATACAATCAAATACAAAAGGGATCAAGCTCCAAAACAACAGAACAAGAAACATATCCAAAAATCTATGCAAAAACAATCAAAGGGGATAAGAAGGTCTACAAAGAAAATTACAGAGACACTCCTCCACCGAGAAGATTCTAATTTCAGAATCAACGACTCACAAAATCATATAGGCATTAGGAAGAAGAAGGATTCATAAGAGTACCTCATTTCAAAAGATCTTCAACTCCCAAGTATCAAACTATCTTTTTTGGTTTATGTTATGCATGTAATAATTTTGGACATAAAGTTGTGAATTGCATACCTAACAACAAGAACATAAACAACTTTCAAAGTCATACACAAAAGGGTTATCCAAGGAGGCCTAGTGAAACACAGAGAAGAAGTTACACCAGGTTTGAATCTTTGAGCACTAAAGTGGAATGATACAAATGTAAAAACTTTGGACACATGGCCAAAGATTGAAGAATGACAATCCCTCCTATAGAACCACAAGAGAACAACAATAGTCACAGACATGAACCTTAGAAAAGGACATGGATAAGAAAGCAGAATCAATATAGCAATGAAGAATGCACACTCGCTCTACAAGCTAATCATAGGAAACGTGGTTGGTATGTTAACAATGTCTTTTCAAAACACATGATAGGTTATAGAGACAAGTTTCTTACATTAATAAAGGAAAGAGATGGATCAGTCTCCTTTGTAAATGATGATTCAACTAAAATCATTGGAAAAGGCATAGTCAGAATTGGGAACAAGAATACCAAGGCAAAAAATGTTCTACTAGTAGAAGATATGAAACATAATCTTCTAAGTGTGAGTCAAATGTGTGACCAAGGTCATAAAGTTACTTTCGATTCAAAAAAATGCAAGATAAGAAAAGAAGGTTTGGGAAAATTGATTGCAACAGCTGTGATAACTTCAAGCAACATATATGTATTAAGTGAAATTGGAAATGAAAAGTGTTGCCTAGGAAAATAAGATGAAATTTGGCTATGGAACAGAAGAATGGGTGGCATACATTTTTATAACCTTGTCATAGTCAAAAAAATGGAAGCAGTTAGAGAAATGCCCTAGATCACAAAACTAACCAACACTTTATGCAACCATTGTCAGCAAGGAAAGCAAACAAAGACCAGGTTCGAATCAAAGGAATATTCAATGACAAGACCACTGGAAATTGTGCATATTGATCTAGTTGTACCAACTACAACAAAGGGCTTAAAAGGTGAGAAATACTTTATGTTATTAGTTGATGATTATACAAGAATGACTACAATTTTCTTTCTCAGGAATAAGTTAGAAGCTTTTAAAAACTTCAAGGTCTACAAGGAAATGGTTGAAATTGAAATGGATTCAAAAATCAAATGCTTGAGATCTGATAATGGAGGAGAGTTCACTTCAAAGGAATTTATGGACTACTACAACAGGCATGGAATAAAAAAGAAATTATTCATTGCTAGGACACCTCAACAGAATGGAGTTGTTGAAAGAAAGAACAAGACAGTACAAGAAATGGCTCGAACAATTCTAATGGATTCCAAATTGATATATATCTTTTGGACACAGGCAACACATACAACAGTTCACATTGAAAACATAATAATGCTCAGAAACAACACTGACAAAACTCCCTACGAGCTATGGAAAGGAAGATCAACAAATGTGAAGCACTTCAGAGTTTTTGGAAGAAAATTCTACATCAAAAGAGAAGATGGCATAATGGGAAAGTTTGACTCTCGTGTGGACAAAGGAGTACTTGTTGGTTACTCAAGTACAAGGAAATCATACAAGTGTTACAACATGGTATTGAAAAAAGTTTTGGAAAGAATCAACATAACAATTGATGAAATAGGTAGACAAGAATTAAAGGAAGAAGAAAATGAATCAATGGAACAACTTTATGAAGAAGAAGCATAAGATGAAAAAAAAGTAGAAGGGGAAGATGAAGAGAATCCGACATAAGTAAAAGAGAAAGTTCAGAAAGTGCCTCCAAAGACACCTAGCAGATGTTGGACACACTGACCACACTAAGAGGGGGGGGTGAATCAGTGTAGGGCTCTTTTTCAACTTTCCTTCACAAAAATCCTTATTTAGCAATCACCATTTACTCATCACTTATTACTATCATTTATAACTAGTTAAATGTGAACATATATCAGCAACATATACCAACAACATGTATCATCAATAAGTCATCACCACATGGAACACAAATAACACAAGATGTATGTATATACCTACCAGTAGTATAGCTCGTGTATGTACGTGGACTGTCTGTCTACAACCCGCGTATTCCTTCTCAACAATTAGGGTTTTTCTCTCCATGAAAAACTCAGATCCTATGCATCCTTTAGTCACATTCACTTTTGTTAACAAATGTGAGGGGACCCATCAATAATGAAAATGGAACCCAAGGTACCTAGTAAAATAAAGTGAGTGTGAATAGAGGATAATGATTTGAACACTCATAGAATCAATTGATTAGGATTCAATGATGGAAATCGACTATTGATTGTGAGGAAGCCTTCCATTTAGGAATGAAAGATCTGAGGTACCACCTAGTTTTTAGACCCCTCTCTTAGATAATGGGATGAACTCAACAGAAAGATATCTATAGAAGGAGGGAATTAATGTATTCGCCATAAATTAACATGAAACATACACTAAGAGATGATGTAAAGATATATAATCACCAAGTACAACTTGTTTATGGGTCCAAAATCAACCTATCAAGCAGGTAAGTAAGAACACCTAATGGCAATCCCCAACTAGACTTTCTCTTGCTTAAGATGGATTTTTTGACAAGTATGTGGGCCTAGATGCCACTCTAAGTAATGTCTAAATAGGAATCTTAAAACCAAATTTTATGAGATGAATTAAAATATGAACTTCAACTAAATTATGCTTCCTACTGCTACTCTAAGATGCAATTCTAATCTATCCTAATCTATCCTGATCAAGAACAAACTAAAAGAATGGGTATAGTAAAATATAATACCACTTGTACATAATTAAGTCATCAATAAAAGGAGTAGATTGATATGATAGTATAATAAGAAAGGAACAATTAATTGTGCCTTCAATTCATTACACTATTGATGCACTCATAAGGAAATCCAGGTGATATGAACATACATAGTATAGTAAAAGAAAAAATTAATGAGACTATATTCCACACATTCATAAAATAAACATATACAACAAGAATAATCTCATTTTCACATATCAAGTACTATAATTTTCATAAATGTCTCTTGTTCCATTAACCATACAATAAAGGTATTATTATGATACAATAGAGATCAAAATCCTCATTCTAATTGCAGTCTCCTATATTATAAAGTAAGAGGGAATTTTTACATTCTGAAACTTCTTTTTGTGAGGGGACAATTAGGGATTCTCCTTTCATATTCCCTTTTCGACGGAAAACAAGATACCAGAGAAAACAAAAAAAAATCAATTATGAAGTTTTCATGACGATGTTATCCTTGGTGCTTCAATCTGATCCCTATACTCCTTCAAAAGTGCATGTTCCTTCATAATTTTTTCTATCCTACTCGACTGCATTTTCTCTTGGTCCAATTCTCCATCATAGAAACTGGTGGAGACTTCTAACTTTAATTCTTATGTTGTCCTCTTGATGAAATTGTGGGTCATTATTATCAATTTGGTGGGATTCAACAAGTATTCATTAAAAAATTCTTGACTTGCCTCTGTAATTTGTTCAATAGTAGCTAGAGTGATTTCCCTTTGTTCCTATACTTTACTTATCCTCAATTCGTTTGGTGGTGCATCATTGACGAGAGACGTGAATTTCATTCTAAATTCTTCTAGTATATTATTGAAATTGTTCCATAATCTTTTACAGACCTTGGTAGCTCCCTCTGGAATAGTTTGAGTGTCTTGTAGTAGGGTTTTCCATGTGTCGAAAAATACTTGGCTCTTTAGTTTTTCCTTGATGGAATATATTGGTAGGGTATCAGGTGGGTCTTTGTACACTCCTTTCCAATAGATGATTCTATCAAAATAATTATTATCTTTTTGGAACTTATCTTTGATTTCATCAATTTGATCTTCCAACCTCATCTTCTAGTCCTTGTTTCTTTGTATATCATCCAAGATGAAGAAACACTTCATTTTCCCTGACCTCAACTTTTCATTTAGGTACATGGCCCTTAATCTTATCACTTCCAAAGAAAGAGTGGATTCTTTGTTTTACACAAAGGATTTCATTAGTTTTTCTTTGTCCTGCTCTAACCCCATAATTTTTCATTTATGTTGCCCCAAAACTTGTTGGTTTCAGTTTGTCTTCTTTGCAAATTTTCCAATTCCTGATCATGCCCTGTCCTGATTTGTTCTATCTCTTGTGATTATTTTAATTTGATATCTTCTAGTTATTCAATGTGCACATCTCCCTCATACTCAATCCACCATTCAAATTTTTTAACCATAATAATTTTTTTACATTCAATTGTTATATATAAATATAGTTGATATTGAAATATTTACTTGTTACTAATATCTTTTTAAATGACCTGTGTTAACTCCATATTAAGCATTGAAGGAATTACACATCTCCCTCATATGGAGAAGTAAAAGGCACATATGTGTTGAATAGGAATTTTTTGTACTTTCAATTATACTCTCTCTATATAAAGTTGATATAAAATTATTTTACTTAAAGGTGAATGTTGATATAAACTTATTTTACTTAAGTTGGATGTTAAAATATTTTTTTAAATGCCACCTGTAATATATATATATATATATATATATATATATATATATATATATAATTTTTAAGGTCACCATCGGGGTGTAGGGGATGTCGATGATGGAGTGTATTGTTAAGGAACTTTGTTATATGAAGACACCAGTTCGAAACATCAACTTACCTTGTGTGCCCCATATAGGGCATCATGGGCACACCTAGAGGTTATAGTGGTAGCAGTTGGATAACACAACCACCCCCACCGCCTAGCATTAATCATCATCATCATCATAAAGATATTAAAATAGGTGGACATAGTAATATTTTATTTATCCCCACATTGAAGTTATTTTTTTCTTATTAATGTTTTTTAAATTTCAAATTTCAATTCCATAATATTAATCATTGAAGGAATTACGGATCTCCCTCATTTTTGGAAGTAGAAAGAACCTATTAACAAAATCATAATCATTTAACTTTCAATTACTCTATCTCTTTCTCTCTCTATATATAGAGTTGATATAGAATTATTTTACTTAAGATGGATATTGAAATATTTTATTTATGGTCAACATTGCAATATTTTTATTTTATTAATAGTTTTTTACATGTCACATGTCAACTCCTGGTTAAGCACAGAAGGAATTACACATCTCCCTCATATTGGGATGTATAAAGTGTCTTTCGGCGCAATAATGGCATAAATCCTTATAGAGAAGACACTCATAGTATTGAGGCAAAAATATTATACAATACATCATATGAAAGAGGTAAATACCTCACAACAATCTTCAAATCATTTACAACAACTACACAATCATCTATGCATAACATTCACATGATTTCATGTGTATGGGGGATCTAGCGTCCTTCTTTCAAGAGGCCAATGTAAGAATAAATATGGTTCAAGCCAATCCATAAAAAAATATAACCATCTCATTTGATCCTTTAAAAATATTCATATCAAATACCAAAAGTTTCCATGCACAAAAAGCACAAATTGTCTAAGGTATAGGGGATTTGAGTATCCCTTCTTGATCTAATAGTATTTTCACATTTTGGGGGAAGAAACAGATGAATATAACTCTAAAATTTGGTAAGCATGTGGATATTGATGCTAGCTACTTGTGTTGATGTTTGGAAAACATCGGGAAGACATTATATAAAGATAATAATTAATAATATAATTATTATTGATTATTAAATATAATATATAATAAGTAAATGATAATAATAAATAATGATTTATTATTCAAGGGACGCATCCTTTCATGGATGGTCACCATATGTTCCCTATATATGGAACACTCATAATTGTAATAATACATCGAATATCTCTCATATCTCATATGAAGAAAAACCAACATGGTATCAGAGAAGGACTGGGCTAACTCCCTCACAGGAGGGTCCATGATCCTGAAAGAAACTTTCTTCTTGGAGACAAGCTACATTATTCCATAAAATTATGTCAGTAGAACAAGAGATCTGATTTTCCTCTAACCCTAACTGTTGGGTGATGAGCCTTCTATGGGTGTTATCGCCATGTTCTTGAGCCCAACATACACAGATATATTTCTACAGTGAGACATGTCCCAAAGCAAAGCATCTTGTCTGAAACGTAGTGCAGAAATGGTTTCTCAAGGACAAGTCCATCCTCGCGGTATTGCTATGTTTTTCATTTTCATGACTGTTTTATTTAGGGTTGAGAGGCATCCGTTCTGATCAATAGTAGTGAAGATAACATTGCAGAGAACGATGTTATACCCAACTTGACACTGAGAGGATTCGATCTGATAGACTAAATAAAATATTTGTTGGAGAAAAGATGTGAAGGAATTGTTTCATGTGCATATATTCTTGCATTGGCTACTCAATGCAATTGCACTTTTGGGAGGGCCTGATTACCCAGTACCAACTCAAAGAAGGGATGTCAATCCGACTTGGTTGTGGAAAATACCCTTGTGGATATGTATGCAAAATCTGGGAGCCTGGAGAAGGCGCGGGACATATTTGACAAAATGTATCAACACTATATTGTCTGTTGGACAACAATTATTACAGGATATGCCATGCATGGCTCTGCCAAGGAAGCCCTCGAGCTCTTCAAATTGATGAAACATTGTAGCATGAAACCGAACCATTCATTGGTGTTTTGTCTGCATGTTTCCATGCAGGCTTAGTGGAAGAGGGCTATCGATACTTCAATTGCATGAAACAACATTATCACATTACCCCAATAATGGAACACTATAGCTGCATGATTGATCTCCTTAGTTGAGTAGGATGGCTAGATGAAGCCAAAGGCCTCATGGATAAAATGCCAATAAAGCCGAATGTTTCTCTTTGGATTTCTTTGCTTTGTGCCTGTAGATGGCATAACAATGTAGAGTTGGGAGAACATGTGGAAAAATGCATTTTTTGAATTGAACCCAAATGATGCTACACCTTATGTACTTCTCTCAAACATCTATGTTTCAGTTGGAAGATGGAGTGACATTGAAGAAGTATGGAGAATGATGAAAGGTGTTTGCATTAAGAAGACACCATGATGCAATTGGATTGAGATCAATAAGCAGGTTCATGTTTTCCATGTTGGATATAGAACCCATCCACAAATACAGAAAATCTATGCAGAGTTGGAGAGATTGTCTTGTGAGATGCGGGCAATAGGGTATGTTCCTAATACTAGATTTGTGTTGAATGAATGTCTTCTGAGACATTGGTTTCATGAAGGAACATCAATATATCAAGTATGAGCCAAGATTACTTAGTATGATTAACATTTACCTACGTTTCCATGACTGTAGTTTATGCTCAGAAAAGAAGTCCTCATAAGACTTTGAGGAACATCACTCTCGAGGAGGCCTTCATCGGAGTGAAGTCTAAAGTTGGACACTTAAGATATTTGGGTGTCCAGTATACATTCATGTACCCAAGGAGAAAAGGGCCAATCTAGGCCCTTCATGCAAAAAGGGTACATTTGTGGGGTACAATGAGTCTTCGAAGGAATACAGGATCTACATCCCTGGTCAGAGACGAATTGAGGTGAGCATATATGTTACCTTTGAGGAGGAGGTAGCCTTCATGAGACCTACAGGATCTCAAATGGATGTTGATAGTGAGAAACAAGAAGAGATGGTTCCTTCTCCCCCTCCATTTGATGTTCCCAGAGATATTGTAGTAGGTCAGAAGAGACCTACATCAACTCATCAGACTCTGTAGGAGGCAAAATGACATGTAGCTCTTCATGGTACCTTCTGAAAGAGAAAGAGACCTCAAAGATATCTGTGCTATGCCGTAGCTATGAGACACATCATTGATTCCGATCCTTCCTGTTATGAGGAGGCATCTAGTATGGAGAGATTCAATGATGGAGGAGTATCAGTCCATCATGAAGAATGATGTGTGGTATATTGTTTCGAGACCTGAAAGGAAGTCTGTAGTGACTTCCAAATGGATCTATAAGATCAAACATACAACTGACAGAAGCATCAAGAAGCACAAAGAAAGTTTTGTTGCTAGAGGATTCTCTCAGGTAGAGGGAATAGATTGTGAGGAGACATTTGCTCCTGTTACTCGATACACTTCTATTCAAATGATTATTTCCCTCACAACATCCATGGGTTGGAAACTACATCACTTGGATGTGAAGACAACCTTTCTCAATGGAAAGATTGGGGAAGAAATATACCTCGAGCAGCCAAATGGTTTCGTCATACATGAGAAGGAGTCTCATGTGTGTAGGTTGAAGAAGGCACTGTATGGACTCAAGAAGGAACCTCGAGCTTGGTATGCGAGGATTGATGGACACCTGATAATTTTGGGCTTCAGCAAAAGTGTTGTTGATCCCAACCTGTACTACAAAACTGTTAATGGTGAGGCCTTGATTTTGGTCCTATACGTTGATGATTTATTCCTCACAGGTACATAGAGCTCTATTATTGAATGAAAGTATGTGTTGGCCTCTGAGTTCGAGATGAAGGACCTTGGTATGATTCACTACTTCTTGGGACTAGCCGTGTGGAAGAGAACTGATGAGATCTTCCTGAGTCAAGGGAAGTACACAGTTGAGATATTGAAGAAGTTTGAGATACTGAACTTCAAGCCCGTGGCTATACCAATGATGACGAATCTAAAGAAACTAAGTGTGTCTTCTTTCGATTTTGAAAAAATTGATCTGACTCTATACAGACATCTGATTGAATAATTGATGTATCTGGTTATCACCAGACCAAATATTTGCTATGCAGTGAGTGCACTTAGCCAGTTTATAAGTCAATTGAGATAGACACACTCGATTGTTGTGAAACATGTGTTGAGATACTTGCGAGGCATAGTTCAACATGGTCTGAGATATACTTCCAGTATTAATATGATATGGAAGGAATATATTGACTCTGATTAGGCAGGGAGCGCAGTGGACAGAAAGAACACCTTCAGGTGTTACTTCACTTTGGGATCTTCCATGGTTTCCTAGTGTAGCAGGAAATGAACTTCTGTGGCTTTGAGCACAACAGAAGCAGAGTACACTGCATTAAGTATGACATTTCGTGAAGCAGTATGGCTTCACAAGCTCCGTGTCGATTTATTCGAACATGTGATGGATTCCACCATTATTCATTATGGTAACTAAAGTTGTGTAAATATATCTAATAATCCAGTGCTTCATGACAAATCGAACCACCTTGAGATCAAGTACCATTTCATCCGAGACATGGTGCAGAGGAAGGAAGTATTGGTGTAGTACCTTCCTACAGATGAGGAGGTTGTTGATGTTCTTACCAAACTAAGACGAATTTCAAGTACTTTTGTGACAGACTTGGTGTGGCAGAGAATGCCTCCCTCACTGAGAGGGAGTGTTGATGTTTGTAGCTTCCTGAGACATTCTCCAGATCGTACTACTTTGTGACCGAATTGATTTGATCTGTGATGACACTTATTCGAGAAGGGATAAGTGGGGCACTTATCCAAGAAGGGATAAGTGAGGTTGGGATTATAACCCAACGTCCCATGTGGAGAGCACATGAGGACATGTCAAGGGAGTTGACCCTTGACGTCACACACTATGGGAGTTGACCCTAGTGTTTCTAGAGGGTGTAGCCTCTAGAAGTCCACATGGAGTGCCATGTGTGAAAAACTTTCTCCATATCGTACTCCTCTATGAATTGAGTTGAGTTGATTTGTGAGGACACTTATCTGAGAAGGGATAAGTGGGGCACTTATCCGAGAAGGGATAAGTGTGGTTGGGTTTACAACTCAATGTCCTTTGTGGAGAGCACATGAGGACACGTCCCATGAGGACCCTAGTGTTTCTAGAGGGTGTAGCCTTTAGAAGTCCACATGGAGTGTCATGTGTGACAAACTTTCTCCAAATCGTACTCCTCTGTGAATTGAGTTGAGTTGATATGTGAGGACGCTTATTCGAGAAGAGATAAGTGGAACACTTATTCGATAAGGAATAAGTACAATTGGGATTATATCCCATCGTCCCATGTGGTGAGAACATGAGGACATGACAAGGGAGTTGACCCTTGATGTCTCACACTATGGGGAGTTGACCCTAAGTGTTCCTAGAGGGAGTAGCCTCTAGAAGTCCACATGGGAGTGCCATGTGTGACAAATA
>ML778292.1:1639722-1655017 GCA_009831015.1 Picea engelmannii
TATATATATATATATATATATATATATATAAACTTGGAAATATTTATTTATCTTTTATAATTTGGGAATTTGTTGTATCTAATTTCACTGAAACTTGGAAATATTTATTCATATATATCTATAGTTCAAATTCATGATTCCTATACTATATTTTAGATTCCATTTCATTTAACATGAAAACGAAATTAATCAATATTTTTCATTCTAAATAATGATCCAATCAATGCACACTTAACTCAGGATCTCTATGCACACCGGCACAATAGGTATCATTGAAACAACGTCATAATTTACATTATATCCACATATATTTATATATCAATATCAACTTTAATAATATAATCTAGCTTAACATATAGATTACATGTGAAATTTACATGAATCACTTATGGATGATATGTTAAACTAAATTCAGTGAAAACTAGGAATAACAATTTAAACATATGATGGATCAAAGTTAAGCAATCCATGGTGTATATAATCTGGATCCATCTAATGATTTATTCATGTGAATGAAGGTGATTTTTGAATTATGGTTTGTTTTTAGGGTTTTATGGAGAGTATTATTATGTTCATATATTTTTGAAAGCTAAAACTAACTATATCAACAATAAAAATCAAAGTATAATATTTTGAATAATTATTCCAAACCTATGTTAGAGGATTAACCTTCTTCTCTTAGTTGTTAGTTTTCATAATATTTTGATTGCTTGGAGACTTCAAATTTAGAAGAGATATTGCATATTTATTATGTACCATATAAATATATAGATTATTTTTTATGAGTCTAATATGACAAGATTTGGACATCCATCCATTTTCATATTGTTTCAAATGTAGAATAACAAAAACTATATTGGGATTGAATATATTATTCAGATAATAGTTCAATATGAAGAGTATGACAGGATTCTCAATATACATATTTATGTTTTAATGGATTATCAAAATAAGAATCTTTCAAAATTCAAGAGGTTTGGGTTTATAATATTGATATGTTCCAATCATGGAAACTAAAAGAGAATGAAATATCAATCATCGAATACATGCATTGATTTAAGTAATGATATAACTCAAAAGAGTAGGACATATTGATTTAATTCATATAAAACAAAACAATAGGACATATTGATTTGATGACATAAAAAAAATGATTTAGAGAAATAAGGGAGTTAGTTGTTATGATTTCAATAATGACACAATGCAAAACAATGCAGTGCATCTATTTTAGTGATGACACATTGATAAATGATTTAGAGAAATTAGTTGCATTGATTTCAATAATGACATAATACAAAACAATATGCATTGATTTAAGTGACGATACAATGAAAAATCACACTACAATAGGACATATTGATTTTAGTGATGATATTAGAAAATGATTTAGAGAAATACAGGAGCTGAAATGATTTCAACAACCATATAACACAAAATAATAGGGTGAACTTTGTTTGGTCTCCTATTTCAACCTCCATTTCCATATGATGGATATGAAAATATGAGAAAGTTTGTCAGTTTGTCTAAGATAAAGTGAAAGAAGATAGATTGAGATCAATTACTATGTAATATATGAGTTATCCAACTTTTCCTCATATCACATCTTAATGATACGATACGGTGTACTATATATGTTATTCAATATCTTAACAATTCAATTTTGTAATTATTCAATATCTTCATAAGTAAGAATTGCTACTTTGTTATTATTCATATTCATAATGATGTAAATTTCAAAGTATCAAGTTCATCTTAAACATATACATGTAGATAAACATTAGCATATAAAAATTTAGCATTCATGCTCACGACTAGAACCAACGTAGATCCATCTTAACTTGTGATCTATCATGGGAAGAGAGGGATCAAATACATAGAGGTGAAACCTCGAGCCTTAGGGATTTGATCCCAAAGTTTCTCAATCTAAAAGGTGGTTTGCACCTCGAGGGATTTGATCCTTCTCAATGCATTATAGATCCAGCGTTAAGATAGATCTATACTGGTTAATATTTTTTAAATGTCATGTGTCAAATCCATATTAATCATTGAAGGAATTACGCATATAGGTCATACTCGAACACACACACACACACACACACACACATGATATTAATATATTTTACTTAATGTAGACCCTGAAAATTTTATTTATGGTTCAGATTGATCTTTTTTTTTAATTAATATTATTTAAATGCCACATGTCAAGTCTATATTAAGTATTGAAGAAATTACATGGGATTAAGAATTTTTTTACCTTTAATTATTTTATCTCTCTATATATAAAGTTGATATAAAATTATTTTACATAAGATGAATATTGAAATATTTTATTATTTATTGATGACATTGAATTTGTTTTTATTAATATTTTTTTTAAATGCCATGTGTTAACTTGATCCAGATTTATGAGAGAAATGAAATGAATAATAGATTGTATAAAATAACAGAGATATATGGAGAACAACAACATATATCTAGTGAACAATAACTTCTATTGAATACAGAAAATAGGTTGAAATTGTAAAACTGCAAAATTGAAAACAACTTGCTCGAATGGTGGTAGCTATCTATGAAAAGAGATGTGGCTACTATGCACATTCATCTTAGCAGAATTATCACAATGAGGCTCTAGAGGCCCTTTAACATTACTCATGAATTCCAAAACCATAGACATCCAAAAACCTAACCCTAGGAGATGAAACGCCAAAAGTTATGTGGGCCCTAATGGATAAGTAGGTACCTCACCTTTATGGGGTCATAACTTTTGCATACGACCTCCGTTTTAGGCGTGTGACGGTCCATTGGAGAGGTATTTTTGAGAACTACACATTATGCTTTCAAACTCTGACTCTATCTATAGTTTGACTATGGAAATCCATAATAACACTATTCAGGGCCCCAAAACGGACCTAGAGGTACAGAAAGATGTATTGACATGAAAAATTCCAAAATAAGTCAGTTGGAATAGGTGGGTGGCCACCAATATCCACCTGGATGTTGTGTAGGGATTCAGGATGGCCCCAGAAGTTCAGAACCCACAATTACAAAGAAATGTCATCATTACAGAGAAACATGTTGAACTCAAAACTATCAAGAGGAGCTAGTTGGAATAGGTGGATGGCCACCAATATCCACTTGGATCATAACTCCATGTTGAGCATAGAAGGAATTACACATATTTCGACATATTTGTTGATTTTTCTAGTGCAACAAGAGATGCAAATTGCTTGAGTTACAAATGAGCAAAACTGGCTCCTAATTTATACTAGACTGGCCTCCCTAACAAACATGAATTTTCACTTTTTACTTTTCACATTATGAAGACTGACCATAGTTACAAAATTCAACACTCCCTCTTAACTAGGGAGGTATTCATAATGGAAAATTTGTCTTGTATAATTCTTCTAAGAATGTCTACCTGATGTTGCAAACGTCAACACTCCCTCTTAGTGAGGGAAGACGTACCTAGCCATCATATCTTCATTGGAAATTCTTCTGTCATAGAAAGGTTTTATCAAATAATCATCAACATCAACAACCTGCCAGAACATGGTCAATATTTTGACACATGGCATATCATTTATATAGCGTCAATTTTATGGGACATACTCCATCTGCGTAATCAGGCATGATGTTGAATAAGTTAGGTGTTGAAACCTGCACCCTCAACTGAGTGTTCCACAGTTGTCACGCACTCAACGGAGTGTCTCGTGACTACAGGGACCATTCTTCCTAATCAGGTCACTATATGTGACATACGAAGAATGCCAGTCTCGAACCATTTTCCCTAATCAAGTTACCATATGTGCCATAGGGAAAATGTATTTTTTCTCAGATGTTGAAAACCATGCCATGGGATACAGGGACTATTATTCTAATCAGGTCACTACATGTGCCATATAACAATGTCAATCACAGACCATTTTCTCTAATCAAGTCACCATATGTGCCATAGAGAAAATGGCAGTCTTGTACCAACCTCCTTAATTAGGTAAATATCTATGCCATAGGGGGAGAACCATTCATCTTGATCAGGTCACCATCTGTGCCGCAAGATAATGCGAGTCCTGAAGAAGTTTCCATAGAAAATGTCAGTCCATGATACATCAACAATATGTCCAACCTAGAACATTCTCCACAGGGAGAATGTCAGTCCAACATCACACTTACTATCCATGATGCAAGGATATCAACACTCCCTCTCAACCAAGGGAGTAATCTCCACAAGCCCCAACTCGTCCTTGAAGTATACAGGCTTTCCCTTGGATAAGGGCTTCGTCAGAATATCAACTGTGTAATCATCGGTGGAGATGTATTGGAGCTTCAATTCTCCCTTCTAGATTTTATCACGGATGTAGTAGTACTTGATCTCAATGTGCTTTGATTTATCATGGAACACGTGGTTCTCTGAAAGCTTCACACATGTCTATCAGTCCTTGGAGATGTCTCTCTCCCACCTGAACCAAGGGGAAACTCCCTCTGCGACTCTCCCTCTTAGCTATGGAGGTATATTTTCCACAATGTCTTCATCTAGTAATCCACTAACTACTCTACAATCAAATAGTAGCACACAACTACTACCATGCCATTGGTAGCTCAAATCATCAATCACAATCTCTACGATCAAGAAGCACACAGTTTCTCCCAACTAATCTGGTGGTCTCCATGGAAATCAACTAGTAGCACACAACTACTACAATTCCATCCAATATAACATTTTTGTGCCAATCCATAGTAGAACACAACTATTGTCCAATGATACACAATCAATGCTAGTGGTACACAACCACTTTTACTAGCACATAACTATTGTCCAGTGACACATAATCACTGCCAATGGTACACAACCATTGTAGTAGCACACAATTATTGTCCAGTCACACACGGTCACTTCCATGTACACAACCACCATAGTAGCACACAACTAATGTCTAGTGACACACAATCACTGCCAGTGGTACACAACCACCGTGGTAGCACACATCTAATTTCCAGTGACACATAATCACCGTTAGTGGTACAAAACCACCATAGTAGCACACAGCTATTGTCCCATGACACACAACATCATGGTAACCACTACATTAACACATTGACACAATCTTCAAGTGATCTCAACTACAGAGTGTTTGCCACCGCTTCTCATGTCTATCTCGACCACTCCACACCAAATAGTAATGCATTAAACCAAGATACTTCATCTCGATTTCAGAGACCAATGCCCTCTTTCTAAGACAAATCTCTTTCCACGAACCTTGCTTTGTACTTTTCGATGTTGTTGTCTAATGCATGCTTGATCTTGTAGACCCACTTGGAAGTCACCATTGACTTTCCCTCAATTCTACGAGCACTATATACTCCATTGTTGGCTATCAATCTTGGCAATAACTAATGTTCTCTCAATACCATAATTCTGCCTCCTCTAGATGGTCATCGCAACCAAGAAGGTCGACCATACATGCATACTGCTTTGACTTGGGTATAATGCCATAATCATGGATTATACAATCAAAGTATTTCCATCCCCTTTCCACAAGCCTTGCATGTCATATCCATGCATTCCACATCTGACAATCATTGCACTCCATAAAACCACATTTCTATTAGATATTTTGTTAAACAATTGGTGTGCAATCTCTAATTTGTTTGCAGTGCTGCCAACTTCGTACATGTTGGGAGCACACTTATAGTGGTCAACGATGTAGGCATAATGTCTGCTAATAGAATATTGTGAAAGAGTGACATGGCATCATTCACATCTCCACTTTGGGTGTATCGGGCAATCATAGTATTCCATGATATAACATCTCTTTTAGACATTCTATCAAACACTCTACATGCAAAATCTTGTTGTTGAGCACTGTAATGCACACATTCTTGAAGAACACTCACCAAAGTAAATTTGTCTAGGATCATACCTTGCAATTGCATTTCCCTATAGAGCCCTGAACAATACAGGTTCTTGGAGGCGATAAAGAAAAGCCTCGACACCATCCTGAGTCCTTTGATTGATAAACACTCCTAAAACCTTTTTGATAGAGAAAACAAGCATTTTAGAAGAGGCATATATGGCCTCTTCAACTAAACCCTGAATGCAATTGTTGAATTTTTATCTCCTCGAGTGAGGAACCCTTTGCAAACCGCCATGCCTTATAGAGAATTTTCCCATAAATTGAAGAAAATACACATATCTTGATACCTATCAAAGAATGAACAAAATTTACTTTTAATTACTTTATCTCTCCCTAGATATAAAGTTGATATAAAATCATTTTACATAAGACAAAATTTGAAATATTTTATTTATAACAAATATTAAAATATTTTTTAAATGTCACAGGTCAACTATATGTTTAATATGGAGGAATTACACATCTCCTTCTTATTAGTCCTTGCCGTAAGCATAAAGAGACTATAGTGATCGATAAAGCGTTGACTACATATTAGTTTGTCCTTTAACCGGAAATATTTTCACAATACCTATTGTTGGAGCTATGGAATTAAAAGCATATATCTTTATATATTAAAAAGTAACATATATGTACTAATCTGATTGGATAAGCGATTGGAGGTCTTATTTCCGTCTTCGCTATTCCCAATGCAGTGTATGGCAACATATCCAAACTTTTTTCTAGTAGACAGTATGTTTTAATCATATACTTTTCTTGTATATTGCTTGAAGGTTGATTAATGCTACCATTAGTTCGAATATTTGTATTAGCATTTTCTGCTACCTGAATATATCTATCAATTTTGATATGTACTAAGCATATTGAAATGTTTTCATATCCAAGGTTTGTATATTTCTTGAAATTTATTGACACTTATTCTGAGATGCCTCAATAGGCCTGACAGCATAAATGTTTACATGACACGACATTCTCCAACACCCGTGACAGCTTAAATGTTTGCATACCACGAGGTCCTTAGACAGCCTTAGAGTCTTAAATGTTTATGTAAATATGGTTCTCAGAGTACATGCCAGTTCAATAGCCATTGTATGTTTCATCTTTGTTCTGCCATTGAATCTACATACATTATTTACTGGTTCGATGACTGCTTCTTCTTCGTTGGTTTGTCGGGTGCTGCCATTGTATGTTTCATCCTCATAATCGTTGAAGCTAGATACATTGTTTACCGGTTCAGTGAGTGGTTCTTCTTCACTGGTTTCTCAATTGTTGTTTTTTGTTGTTTCGCTCGCGATTCGGCCTGTGCTTCTGCATTTCATTGTTTCGGAGTAAGTTTCGATGCCATAGTTTCATTTTGTATTCCTTGTTTGTTGTTCAGTGTTTGCAGTTTGAAAGTAAGAATGTTTTCTTATTTTTATTCGCATGTTCCTTGTATGTTTCTGGTTCCTTTTCTGCTTTGGCTACAGTTTGGTAATCGTTGGAGATACATATGTTGTTCACTGGGTCGGTGGCTTTTGCTGGTTCATTGGTTCCTGTTTTGTTGGTTCTATTTGTTTGTTTGTGGTTTGCGCTTTGGGGCCCTGGGGTTGTAGTTCGGCCTCTTCGTGATTTCTCGCTGGTTTGGTCCTTGCTGGTTTCTTTTCTTTGATTTGGCCTTGCAAGGTTGGGGTGCAGCGGCGGTGGTTGGAGATTTTTTTTTTTTTGGATTGTCATTTTTTTTTTGGGGCGCTTTACGATGTTCAGCCCCTGCACCCAGTAGTCAATCTGCAGTTGTGTTATTTTCCATTTTTGCAAAGGCCATTATCTGTATTTGTGTGAGATTTTTCTGGTGCTCGAGTCCTGCCATGAAAGAAAATAGTTGCATACAAAATTGTTGGAGGATTACATGTGAAGTTACAAAATCCGATGTTTTTTTGTTGGGATAAAGCATATGTATGCAGCCTACATTTATAGACCATGTATGGTCAAATGTGTGGATATGACATGACATGTTCTTTCTCCTCTACACAGACTGGTGTGCGCACGATACAATTTGTGTTGAGCTTGAGATATGATATGTGCAACAAAGATTCTTCAAGATTATATGTTCATGTCTGGAAGCATGTCTGGGTAGTTTTCCAAAAAAAACTGAGAACTTGTAACATGGGAATGACAGTATGTGTAGAGGATAAAGAACATGGTTAAAGGGCATATCTGGATGAATTGCCAGGGAAAACCAGAAATCATTTAGCTACGGCTGTGAAATTGCATGATATTTTCTGCCTTGTAATATATTTTAGCCAGGGAAAAAAAAGCTATACGTTTACACCCATGGATAGAGAAGAGAAAAGGTTCATGTTTCTGCCTTTGTAAACTGTTCATTGAGTCAGTTTTTTTGTATCTACATATTGCTTGTTCTCCAGTGAATACCAGCTTCCATTAATGTACATTGAATTTTGTGGGTTCCCACATTGAAACAAACAGAGTAGCTGGAGAAAAGGAGGGAGTCTTGACTGCATCGGCTGAAGAGGATATAGAAAGGTGCATGCTTGTATTGTTGTTTCATATTGCATTGTTTTGTATTTCATTTATGGTCTGTATATATGTTAAACTAGTTGTGTGTCTTCCTACATGGTAAGTTATCTTGGTTACATATGTTCCTTCTTGCATACTAAGATAGTTTATATCCGTTGTGTTTGTGCTGCATTGCTGCATTTAAAGAAACAAAATCGTTGGACAGGATGAAGGAATCTTTGGCGGGTAAATAGACCTTTTTATTTTTCTTTTAGATGTATGTTTTCATACTAACTTGCGTTCGTCTCGATTGCATCTTCGGCTTTGCTGCCTTGGAAAAAACAGGTTGCTTGGACAGGGAGATGAATTCTTTTGTGCAGCAACAGAGGGTTCTGTGGTACAATATTATAAAAGGTATACTAAGTGTGCCAATAAATTAAATATACAAACCGAGAGGGAGCATATAATATTAGACTTGAAAACGATGAATTTGCAGTAATGGGTCTTTCCGTGCTCCTTGTTTCTACTTTTTCCATTTTCTATTATCCCTTTTATTTTCTAATTCATATGCTTAGTGTGGTTTCCGAAAATTCCCTTATGCGCCGGTTGGAGAACTAACGAACTGACATATGTGGCCCTGATTCTACCTTATTCCATAGTTACCCACTTTGTCGATTGCGGCTGCCAGGTTGACAGGTTGAATATTTCTCCCCTGGCTTCCGGGGGCCCGCGATATACACATTGGCCATGGTGACCCGCAGCTACTCCCTGTTTACTGTTAAACATTTGTCAAGTTAACAAATTAAGATGCATACAGTTTTACGGTTATTTGGTCCTTTCGATGGACAATATACAATGCATATATTTGTTTACTCCTGATGTTCATATGCACATGCTTGCATCAGAAAAAGTTGGACTAGTGAGACGACCATGAGCAGTCAGTCATCCCAGACATCAACAGACCGACAAGGCCAAAGGTAAAGATGCATATGTTGTGCTCTTACTATGTTTACTAAACAAATTTCATGGGCTATATATTCATCTATGGAATGGTGGATATGCTAATTCCATTTGCAATACATGGTTTCCAGCTCGCAAGAAGTATCAACAAGTACAAGCGAAACGTCGAACATGCTGCATGTTCCACAAACCAAGAGGTGTGGTTGCGAAATTGTGGCTCCATAGTTCATCAATACTATTCGTTTACTTGAAGCACACTACCATTCACTTTATTTTTCCCATTCAAAAAATGTCAACAGGTCTAGAGTTGTGACATCCAAAGTACTGTCAATAGAGGGATTGAAGAACTGTCAAACTGGACAACTGTTCGTCGGAGACATAATGGTTGTCTATACCACCTACTTGGACAAGACAAACAAAAGTAGATCCATTATGCATGTTGATATGACAGATAAGGATGCCATGATGACAGTCACACTCACTGTTCCTCCACAAGTTGTCCAGAAACATGCAAAAAAGATATTGTTGTGTAATGGGATATTCATTACAAATTTTAATGTATTTCCCAAAACAGTATATGACTGTGGTGATTGTGATCGAATTATTTTGCTCAACGAAAAAAGTATTGTGGAAAAAATTCCTTCTATTTGTTCAAAATATCGCTTTCTCCAGGACTCGACTATCAGGCAGCTTGCACAAAGCACTCATATTTACCCAATTGGAATAATTGGGGCTGCTATGATACTGGTGAGAAAATTTGGGTCACAACACATTCTCCATATAAAGGATGGACAGTTGGACAATGAAAAGGAAATGGTACCGCTTTTCATATTCATTTTTGTTCTTAACTTTCATGTCTTAATATACGTGGGATAAGTTACATGAATATTGCACTTTTCCATGTTTCAGCTACAATTGTTAGATACGTATTCAAATTTGTTTTCGTCAATGGAACACCAATTGCATAGAGGGCAGATTCCACTTATGTTGTTCAAAAATATAGCAAAGAAGAAGGATGCTAGAGAAAGGATCATTCAGACAACCCAGGCAACGTTTGTAACAGAGTTGCGAGCAGATATAGTAGAGGATATGGAGAAACTAGATAGCTCTACAATTGTTGTGTGTATAAATCCACAAAATCATCCTCACTTTGCTTATAGAAATAGCCTTCAACAAGTTTCTGCACCTGTTTACTTTTTCTTTTTTGTTTTACAGGGGAGGGGGGAATGCAGTTATGTATTATATTGTTCAATGTATTAATCCCTTTGATTGCGTTGCCAGGTTGAAGGTCTTTTAGTTGCAGCCAATGTGTACTCGACCCCCTTTGATCCTGTATGTGCAAAATTCCATTCCACTGCTTCTGCTTCTGCTTCCTCTTTGATAAGTGATGATACGATTGATTTTCTGTGATGCAATGAAACATGTCCATATATTTATGGACATTGCGTCAATGGTATTATCCGAACCGTGGGAAACACAACTGTGCAGTGTTCAGTTAGGCAGCCTCTATTACAAAATGTGCTTCCTAAACTGGCAGAGTTGTCATATGAAACGTATTTACACAAAAAGGAAAGCAATGTCTATATGCTGCGGCAACTTCGGATATAGAGCAAATTCACCTTAAATGAGGACAATGCAATTTTTCATATCGACTGAAGAAGGAAAAAAAATAAAATTAAATCAAACTTTGGGAGGAAACAAAAATACCTCATGTCTCTCTGTAATATTTGTTCAACATCTAGATGAATGTTTGTTTCAAGAGAAAAGGAATCCACCGACGTCTTTTCTTTGTATATCAAATTTTTTGGTGCAAAGGTCGATGGGTTCTGCTCAATGGAACCTTTTGGGAACTTTCTTCTGAGTTGTTTAAACTATGGTTGGTTCTTGGTTATCTGGTTTGTCTGTCAATTTTTATACCGTGGAACTCCAACTCTTCTTTGGAGGACAGGGAATAATATAGTTGAATTTTTTTGGCCAGGTGGCACGCAGATTTGCCTGATAATTTCTATGGCATTGTGACACAAATGTACTATGTGACTTGTTTTGGAAAATTTCCTTGATCGATGAACTTGGTCAAATTATTGTTGTGAAAAAATTTGAAATCAACGAATATATAGTGTGCGAAGTGAAATTGTCCTATCATACCAACAAGAAGCTCTTAAAATTCAAATTGATCATTGTTTTCGCAATTTTTTCTTATTCGATGAACTTGGTAAAATTAATATCCTAGAATAATTTGAAATCAACGAATATATACTATGTAGAGTGAAATTGTTCTATCATATGAACAAGAGGGCCTTAAACTTTAAATTGGTCCTTGTTATGCTTGCGGTGATAGAATTTTACAAAAAAAATCTTGTGTTTCCTTCATTTTTAAAAAAATAAGCGATTTAACATCCTTTAATAATTTAATGTAGTTCACTTGTACAACAACAATAGTTAATATTAATATTTTAGTATTTGAAAATAATGTTTTTAGCTGAAGTTAGATAGGATGAGCATTGCTAAACAATTGCAATCTTGAACACGACAAACATGGAATCCACAAGTTCACCTGTCAATTTGTATATTACGGAAGTCTGGGTGGTATTTGCAGGACACTAAACAAAAGAGGTTCAAATTTCAGTCCGCCAGGCCGAGAACCTGCTATCCAAAAAGTGCCCAAGTATGGAACGATGGATCCGCATATTCTCTATAAAATCTCTTGTCCATACTTTCTAAAAGTACATGTTTGCTATGTATTGCTCATTTGTCAGAAAACTTTTATATCAGTGGCCCGACCAGATTGTACAAACTTTCTCGTTTAATTAAATTCTGCAATAGCAAAAATTATTATTAATAATTTAGTGTTGAAAATCATGTTTTTGGATATGTTAGATAGTTGATAGGGATTAGTATCTGTAAACAATGGCCTCAAGTCCATCTGTCAATCTGTATATCGCAGAACTCTGAGGGCTATTCGGAGTACAAGGAACAATGAAAACTGCAATGTTGAGCGACACAGCCCACAGGTTCATTTGTCAATTTGTAAATCGCAGAGATGTGCCTAGTGTTTGTACAACGCAGAAAAATAGAGGCCCAATTTTCAGCCCGCAAGCCCCACAGACCCGATAAAAAAAAATCACTAGATATGAAATCCATACCGGATCGCTACGGGACAATAAAACTGCAATGTTCAACCAACCAGCCCGAGTCCACCTGTCCATTTGTATATTGCAGAATTTTGGGTGCTATTTGTAGGAGACAGAACAATGGAGACTCTATTGTCAGCCTGCCAGGCCACGAACCAAAAAATGCCCAGGTATGGAATGAGGGATCCGCATATGCTGTATAAAATCTCATCCCATAGTTTATATAGAGACAATGTCCACAAGTTCGCGTGTCAACTTTTATATCGCGGAAGTCTAGGTGCTATTTGTAGGACAAGGAACAATAAATACTTACTTTTCAGCCTGCGAGGTCATGAAGCCGCAATCCAAAAAGTGCCCAAGTATGAAATGAGGGATCTACATATGTTCTAGAACAATGATTTTGTATAGCGCGGAACAATAGACGCCCAATTTTCAGTCTTCCAGCCCCATAGCTCCCCATAAAAAAAAATCGCTAAATATGGAATTCATACGGGATATCCGCATATGTTGTATAAAATCTCATTCCATACTTTATTTAGAGACTATGTCCACAAGTCCGCGTGTCAATTTGTATATCACGGAAGTTTAGGTGCTATTTGTGGGACACGGGACAATAGATACTTAATTAAAGCCTGCTAGGTCACAAAACCACGATCCAATAAGTGTCGAAGTATGGAATGAGGGATTCGCATATGTTCTAGAAAAATTTCTTTGTAAAGCGTGGAACAATATACACCCAATTTCTAGCTCCCCATCCCCAAATCCCTCGATTAAAAAAAAACTCTAAATTTGAAATTCATATGGGATCGCTACAGGACAATAAAAGTGCAATGTTTAGCCAGCTAGCCCGAGTCCACGAATCAATTTTTATATCGCAGAAGTCAGGGTGCTATTTGTAGGAGACAGAACAATAGAGACTCTATTTTCGGTGCACCAACCCGCAAACCCGCGATCCAAAAACTGCCTAAGTATGGAATGAGAGATTCGCATATGCTGTATAAAATCTCATTCCATACTTTATATAGAGACTATGTCCAAAAGTCCGCGTGTCAATTTGTATATCTCGGAAGTCTAGGTGCTATTTGTAGGATACAGAATAATAGATACTTAATTTTCAGTCCACCAAGTCCCGAACCCGGGATCCAAAAAGTGATCAAGTATGGAATGCGGGATCCTTATATGTTCTAAAACACTATCAATTTGTATATCGCAGAAGTCTGGGTGCTATTTGTAGGAGACAGAATAATAAAGACTCTATTTTTGGCCCACCAGGCCGCGAGCCCACGATCCAAAAAATGCTTAAGTATGGAATGAGGGATCTGCATATGCTGTATAAAATCTCATTCCATACTTTATATAGACTATGTCCACAAGTCCACGTGTGAATTTGTATATCGTGGAAGTGTAGGTGCTATTTGTAGGACACGAAAGTCTAGGTGGTATTTGTAGGACACAGAACAATAGATACTTAATTTTCAGCCTGCCAGGTCACGAACCCGCGATCCAAAAAGTACCCAAGTATGGAATAAGGGATCCGCATATGTTTTATAACACTATCAATTTGTATATCGCGGAAGTCTGGGTGCTATTTGTAAGAGATGGAGCAATAGAGACTCTCTTTTCATCCCGCCAGACCGCAAACCTGCGATCCAAAAACTGCCTAAGTATGGAATGAGGGATCTGCATATGTTGTATAAAATCTCATTCCATACTTTATATAGAAACTGTCCACAATTCCATGTGTGAATTTGTATATCACATAACTTGTTAAGAACCAAATATCAATATAGCATAGAAAAACCTCAGAAAAAGTACTCAATGCCTTGAAAAAGAGATAATTTCAAATAATAAGCCTCTTCAAGGGGGCAACCTCCTTTTACCCCACTTAAACGTTCAAGTACAAGATGATTCAAAATGAAAATGTCTCCTTGGTATATATAGGAGACTAGGAGGTATAATTACAACTAATGGCCTAAAGCTGACATAAATAAAATAACATTACTAATATAATATGCCCCAATTAAGGGGTAATGAGCCAATATTAGGGCTTAACATGCCCCTCCCATTGAGACAAGTGTTGTCTGCAACGCTTGAGTAACTCTGGATGCTTCTGTATAAAATTCTCATCTTGCCAAGTGGAAACCTCAGCTGGTAGTTTCCTCCATTTAATGAGATACTCTAAAATGGATCTATTCCTCAGCTGGAGAATTCTTGTGTTAGTGATGGCTTCAGGCTCCAATATGATTTTTCCTTCCTCGTCAAGTTCTGGAAATATAGTTTGAACTGGAATATTGTCACCTATAACCTTCTTTAAGCATGAAACATGGAAAACTAGGTGTACTCGTGAAGATGCAGGCAACTCCAATTTGTATTCCATAGTACCAATCTTTTGCAACACCTTATAAGGGCCATAGTACTTTGGTGATAATTTATTATCCTTATTGGCTTGTTTGAGGGACATCTGTTTGTAGGTTGTAGTCTTAAAAACACCCAATCCCCTACTTCAAAACTTCTTTCACTACGATGTTGATCTGCTTGTGGTTTCATGCGATTCTGTGCCATGGTTAGGTTGTCCTTTAATATTTGGAGAACTTGTTGTTGATTCTTGATGTGATCTTCCATTGCTTGAACCTTAGATTTTTATTTTAGAGAAAAAGTAATGGAAGGAGGGTAGTATCCATAAAGTTCCATAAATGGTGTCATTTTTGTTGCAGTATGAAAGGAAGTGTTATACCACCATTCTGCCAAGGGTAACCATTTGAACCATTGTGTTTGTTTATCAGAGACAAAGCAACAAAGGTA
>ML778292.1:1670392-1685790 GCA_009831015.1 Picea engelmannii
TAAGAAACTAAAGGGACCCTAAGAAAAATAATAAAACAAGACCTAACCAAGAGGATGGGCGGTCTCATCACGAGCCGGCCCATTATGTTCATAGGTATCTAGCAGTATGACATTGCCATCATCTGGTCACCACGCCAGGGCAGTGACCTTTGGTTGCATGGCCAAGGGAAAGGGGGTCTCATCACGAGCCAGCCTTATCATTTCTGTTAAAGTACCAGTGGGTAACACTATCAGCTCTGGTCACCACTCCAAGGCAGTGTCCTCTGGTCAGACCTTGAAGTAAAAAAGAAAGAAAATAATAAATGAAAAATAAAGGCAATAAAGGGGCTTGGAAAAAATGCATCCATGACAGGTACAACTCGCCTCCTACAAAGGCACCAACAGACAACACCTGCCCTTGGTCTTACTATGACTGGACATCCCTAGACCATATCATCTCGTAAAACATGGCTTGAATGATCCTCTGAGGAAACTTTCCCTTTCTTGTGGGTATTGGCCCAATAGGTTTTTCTGTTGGTTTCTTCAGCTTTGTATAGTAGATATGTGTAGTGTCTTTGAGCTCTTAGATGATATGCTAGGGATTTCATGCATGTATTTGATAAATTTAATGATGAAATATGATTAACATTGCTATGATCCCAAGGACTAATGAGCCCATGGAGGGAGTAGTTTTTGATGTGCAGGACCATACCCGACGAACAAGTGCCAGAGGACCGATACACATGGGGATATGATTAGATCGGACCTCCATGGGGCTGAAGAGCCCATCAGATGGTTACTGGATGGTATAAACATGACAACGTTGTGATGAGCCATTGCACGAGGAAGAAGGACGTCCCTACCCAGGACATTTTGGCAGAACCCGGCCTAGGGGGGATCACCCACTGCAGATGGGACGATTGCTTTTGATGGACAGGAAATCACTTGAGGCAGCTGAACATTTTATGGAGCATGTGGCAGTGTGCTGGGATCATCTGGCACGTGTGGTAGCTTGCAGGAGCCCTAAAGGGGCCAACGTTCTGCTTCCTGGATGTTGAGCTTGCCCAAAAAGGGCCAACGTCTCCCTCAGAGGGGCTTGATGTCTCCTTTTTTAGCTCATATTATGACAATTTCTAGCATTTAATGTAAAACAGTGTAAATCTTAAAGGTCAGCCTTGTCGGTTGTTTTAATGACCTAATTTTAAAATTAAAGGTCATTTGGATGATATAAATAGAGGACGTTGCCTCTCATTTTCACATAACACAACTCACTCTCTTGTGAAAGATACATTTTTGTCTTTTGTCTTGGTATTATTGCTCTTGGAAGTGAGGCACAACTCTTGTGGAGGATTGTTCTTGGCATGTTATGGCTTTCTCTCTGATTGGAAGGTTTACAGCTAGGGTTTGATAAGCTCTCTTCATGATTTGTAAGTGTATTTCTCATGCAAAACTTCTTAAATGAATGGTTGTAGGTTAAATCTCTTGCATTTATTGTTACATTGCTATTATATTGCTTAATCATTGAAACCCTGGGTAGCAAGCACACAAGTAGGTCCTTGCTATATGTCCCCATGAGTGAGAAACTAGTTTTAGCCATTGATTAAGGAGGATTTAGCCTAGATGTTGCTACACTAGTCATCCTTTTTCTGAGTTAGCTTTTGAACATAAATTGAAGAAAGAAGACGTCCTAGGCCTAGTTAATTCTACACCTAGGGTTTTGACTATTAGGGTTTGAAGGGCCTTCCTCTTGCAACACTTTTCACCCTTAGATTTGTGTTTTAAAGCTAGTTGTTTTTGCCAATGATATTTGAGGAAAGAGGGAGGAGCATGAGGCCTTGCTTAAGAAACACCAAAATGAGCCTTCTCCCCTTAGGGTTTTGATTCTAGGGCCCTACCATTGCAGCACCATAGAACCTAACTCTCCAGTCCTTAGATTTTAATTCTCCCAAGATCTTTCCCTTGTTTCTGACTCCATAATACCCTAAGGCACTAGTCTATCTCTCCAACGTTGAGCTTGTGGTGCCGAAACAATCTTTTCAAAAATCTTAAATTTGAAACCCTAACTAACCCTAACGTCTACTAAGCCTAGATTAATGATGACGTCATGCCTTATTTGAGCCTTTGGTTGATAGAAAAGATTGTGGCTTAGTCATCTGATGATAAACATTGATGTGTTGATAAATTTCATTGGCCTATTTGCAAAACGTTGATCTCTTTGTCTATAATACTAACCCTAGAACAAGGATGACGTCACCTCTAGTATAGTGACGCAACAACCTTTGTATATGAGCAATTGATGATATTTAATGCATTAAGTTAATTCAAGGATTGTTTATCTCCATTGAATGCTATATCATTTTCAGTGTTTATTGAGAAGTAATATTATAAGCCATAGTCATTATTGCAATCATTGACTTCGTCAATAATTACTGCTGTATGTGCTCATATATAATATTAATAGTCATTGATTAATGAATTATTAACCACTGTGCATGTATTAGTGTTATTGTTGCCTTGTCTCACAAACAGGTGCCTCCTCTGTGGTGTATCTTCTTTTTGACTATCTTATTGGCGGTAATCTGTGAAAGGGAAAACTTGCCTTGATCCTTTAAACCTTTGCCTTTCAAAACCCCAGATTGCCAGGGACGTCTCCCTTGGGTTTAGCCACCCTAAATAGAAAGAGCCCCCCATCGAGGTGACAGTGGGTGGGGAAGCTCCTGTTATGCCAGTTTGAACTTTACCCTTCATCTATTTGACCTAAACTACAAACTGAACGATAACAGGTTTCCCAGCAACTGAAGAGTGAGAGCTCCGAGGATAAAAGAGTCTCCTGGGATCCAATGGTTTTTTTTCATCTTTGAGAGCCACGCGTCTAGTCCCTGCAGTAGCAACATGTCTGCTGAGCCGACCGACGTGCCCAACAGACCTGTTGTATTTGCGAGCTGAGGCAGCGAAGACAAACAGATGTAGGATTCGGGAGCAAGCATGACTTTTTCTAATTCTAGAATGACTCAGGACTCACCACTGACTTTCAATCACAAAGAACAGAGTCGGGGTTTGGCCGGGTAGAAAAAAGCACCCCGCTACATAGCATGAAATGCTGTACAGGTTGGGTGTGCCTAGTTGGAGGCAAAGATGTGTAGGATTTTTTAATACCCTTATTCATTTGCATGGACGGGAAGAATGTTTTTCCACGCATCTTTGACTTTCCAAATTTCATATATTCCGGTGATCTAATTTGTAGAACATATTCTATACATTTTTTTACTTCATGTAAAAGTTCTTTATTAAAAAGGACTAAGCTAACTATGCAACCTTTTGGGTTTGAGGGCGAGATCATTATACTTACTATTTAGGACAAATCCAAAAAAGATGGATAGGTCGATGCATGTCATTCCCACATGCATTGCATGCCATAAATGTTTTTGGCTATTCTGCTTATGCAGATGGACTCAAGTTTTCAAGTGGATAAGATGTATAACAATCGTCGGCAAACCCAAAAAATTGCATAGTTAGCTAACTTCCTTTCTTCACACTACAAGTTTTCAAGTGGATAAGATGTAGAACGATCGTAGGCAAACCCAAAAGATTACATAGTTAGCTAACTTCCTTTCTTCACACTACCCTCTGCCCTGAGCCCTCTACCCTGAGCTGATCTCGACAGATTCAGGATTCAAGGGACATTGAAACAAAGTTAAGTATTGATTTTGATCGATGCACGTTGGATGCCCCCGAATCTGCAATGAAGATAAGGATGTCTTGCCCTGGAGGTCTCGAATCTGAATCTGCAATTAAAATAAGTATGTCTTTATTCGGTAAAAGAGAATGGAAAAACGAACAAACCCACGTATATGTTTTTCTCTATGTATGGAATTTGTTCACACTGCCCTCTAACAATTCACACTACCCCTTAATCCGGAAAAAACAGTTTGAAAAACCAGTCTGAAAAAGAGAATGGAAAAATGAACAAACCCACATATGTTTTTCTCTATGTATGGACTTTGTTTACACTGCCCTCTAACGATTCACAATACCCCTTAATCCAGAAAAATACAACGGAAAAACCAAAAAACTCACATGTTTTTTCCTCTAATGGACTTTGTTCACATTGTCCACATTGCCCTCTAAGAAGTATTCTACTGGGTTGGCCAAATGTTCTACTTTTTGGGTTTTTTGGTCGGAATTCGGGGATGTAAACTTGGACAAAATCACTATTTTCTATTGTTTAAATTGCATTTCTTAATGCATAAATGGATTCAACCTGCTGAAAAAACCCTTGAGGCGGGATTATACAAACTTAGGCACTCAAATTTGCAGATCCAACCATTCATCACCGAATTTAGTGCAAAATCAAATGAAAAAAGTTACCAGAACACACCCAAAAGGTAGAACATTTAGACTACTCCAATACCATTTAATTTTACCCACATGTTTTTCCCTCTGGATGGACTTTGTTCACACTGCCCTCTAACCACTAGTCTACTATTTTAACTTTACCCACATGTTTTTCCCTCCCATATGTTTAGGTGTTATCTAGTTGTTCTACAAAATGGTCGGGTTCTCATTTGGTAGAATGTTTAGCCTATATTTAGCTATTGTACATGTTTTTCTCTATGTACGGCAATTTAATTTGTTGGTTTATGTTTTATAGATATATAGTACTATAAGTCACTTTGTAGTTACACAAAACACGTGGTATGATTTAATTTTGATATAATTTTTTAAAATGAATTAAAACTTTAAATTTTTTAAATTTAAAATAAACATTAAAAATGTTATGTTTTCTGGTTTTTTTAAATACATACAAATGTTTTGTTTTGTTTTTTCACACGATAACAAGGTTCTTCCTGGCCACCTATTTGTTGATGTTTGGACGACATCGGGAAGATATTTTCTAAAGATAATAATTAACAATATAATTATTATTGATTATTAAATATAGTATATAATAAGTAAATGATAATAATAAGTAGTTATTGATTATTCAAGGGACACATCCTTTCATGGATGGTCACCTTATGTTCTCTATATATGGAACACTCATTATTGTAATAATATATCAAATATCTCTCATATCTCATATGAATGAAAACCAACATGGTATCAGAGCAGGTCTGGGTTGACTCCCTCACGGGAGGGCCCAAGTAAATATGAAATTCACAATGGCAACATTACTATTCTTCACATCCAGGAAGAAAAGGATTTCAGTAGGCCGCAATGTCCTCCAGCTGAAGCAACTACCAACAACAACAAAGAGAATTAGTTCTTGTAGCCTCCCTGCAAGGTTGGTAGCAGAGCAGCAACAAAGACAAGCAATATCAAGAGCAACAACGTCGCAAGTCAGAACAAACAACCTTAGAGAGGCCTCGGCGTGGCTCAGATTGAACAACTCAGATTACTAGAGCAGAAGAAAAGGTTGTTTGAGGAAGAAACAACAACACTATTGGCTCATACTCATCTGGCACTATTGCAAACTTATGTCTATGGATGCAACAGAGTGTTTGAAAGGCATGGGAGAGGGCTGGTGTTTTCTTTTTTGGACGCCCACCATCGACAATCCTAACATTTGTCTGCATTTTCTTAGCAGAATGACCAGATGTTTAGTTTCCCAGTTCCGAGTTCTTATCCTGGGAAGAGTTTTTGCCAGCTTGGCGTCCAATTGCCTTACTCTTTTCAGGTTCTCCAGAGGTAAAAACGTTGTAGCGTCTCAGAACCACTGGAGGCGCTACAATTATTCCTGACCATCCCTGACTACGCTGACAATTGTAGTAACTATATCGCAGGATAGATAATCCATGTGGAGGATGACTTTCGGTATAGAGTTTTAACATCTCATTGTTATCAACCTCACGACCATTTGTTTAATGCTAGCTACAAGGAAGTTATGGTGGGGTGACTTAATGGAACTAAGGCCTGTAAGTTTCAGAAGGTTATTGATACAGGTCAATTTGCTGAGACATGGTTGGAAATACTACCTTTGTGCATGTTTTTTCTTCAAAGCGTTGGAGGTTCAATAGTTGGCGTTCCACTCATAGAGAAAATTTCCTATTACATTTGGGAATGCATAGGTCTGAGCTTAAATTCTGCAAGGCTAGATTTTATTTGACGTGGGGTTGGTTGATCCAGGTTTGTGTTTTCATGAAGCAAAACTGAAAATTGTCTAGGATCAAGTTCAACCATGGGTGCTCCTATTGACCCGACCATGGTTGTTTAGATGGGTCCTCTGCACTCATTTCTTGTGAAGATGGGCCTTGCCAGTACATTGGATCACTCCTCAGTGGTTGCAATAACGTTGTTTATTACTCTACTCTGTGCTTTCATTGTAATTGGACATCTTTTAGAGGAGAATAGATGGATGAGTGAGTCCATTGCAACACTCATAATTGGATTGTACATCAAAGTAATAGTATTGCTATTTAGCCAAGGAAAAAGCTCACATATTATGCTATTCAAGGAGGAGTTGTTTTTTTCATTTATCTCCTTCCACCCATAATATTTAACGGAGAATCACCAGTGCATCATCTTTGTGATACAATGACTATTGTGCCCTAGCTTGTGGCAAATATAGTATTTCTATGTGGAGCAATACCTCCAAACATGGATCATGTGACATATTGGAATATCAATTGGGTATAATTGAAAGATGAATTTTTTTTTTTATGTTGAGAAGAAGACTTGTGGAAAGAGGGTTCTCCCATAAAGAGGAAACAACTAGTGAGGCATGCATGACTGCAGTGTATGTTCAGAACATAAGTCCTCATAAAAGTTTGAGGAACATGAACCCTGAGAAGGCCTTCACCAGAGTGAAAGCGTGAGGTTGAACACTTCAGGATATTTGGGTGTCCAATATACATTCATGTACCCAAGGAGAAAATGACCAAACTAGACCCTTCAAGAAGAAAGGGTACATTTGTGAGGTAGAGTGAGTCTTCGAAGGAATATTGGATCTACATCCCTAGTCAGATACGGATTGACGTGAGAAGAGATGTTACCTTCGAGGAGGAGGTAGCCTTCAGGAAATCTATCGCACATGGAGACTGATAGTGAGAAACATGGAGAGATGGTGCCTTCTCCCCCTCACCCTCCACTAGTTTAGAGGGAAACAATTGAGCCTATTGGTCCCATTGATCCTATAGCTCCAGTTGATGTTCCTAGAAATATTGTAGTAGGTTAGAAGAGACATACATGGACTTGTCAGACTCTGTAGGAGGCAGAAATACATGTAGCTCCTTATGGTACCTTCCGAGAGAGCATGAGACCTCAAAGATATCCCTGATATGCCGCAGCTATGAGCCACATCATTAATTATGAGCCTTCATGTTATGAGGAGGAATCTAGTATGGAGAGATGCCATGATGGAGGAGTATCAATCCATCATGAAGAATTATGTGTGGTATATTGTTCCAAGACCTGAAAGGAAGTCTGTAGTGACTTCCAAGTGGATCTATAAGATCAAACATACAACTGACGGAAGCATCGAGAAGCACAAAGCAAGTTTTGTTGCTAGAGGATTCTCTCAAGTGGAGGGAATAGATTATGAGGAGACATTTGCTCTTGTTGCTCGATACACTTCTATTCGAATGATTATTTCCCTCGTAGCATCCATTGGTTGGAAACTACATCAGATGGATGTGAAGACAACCTTTCTCAATGGAGAGATTGGGGAAGAAATATACATCGAGCAACCAGATGGTTTCGTCATATATGAGAAGGAGTATCATGTGTGTAGGTTGAAGAAGGCCCTGTATGGACTCAAGCAGGCACCTCGATCTTGGTATGAAAAGATTGATGGACACCTGATGAGTTTGGGCTTCATAAAAAGTGTTGTTGATCCCAACCTATAATACAAAACTATTAATGGTGAGGCCCTGATTTTGGTCTTCTACGTTGATGATTTATTCCTCACAAGTACATAGAGATTTATTTTTGAATGCAAGTATGCGTTGGCCTCTGAGTTCGAGATGAAGGACCTTGGTATGATTTACTACTTCATGGGACTAGCAGTGTGGCAGAGAACTGATGAGATCTTCCCGAGTAAGGGGAAGTACACAGTTGAGATATTGAAGAGGTTTGAGATATTGAAATTCAAGCCCATGGCTATACCAATGATGACGAATCTAAAGAAACAAAGTGTGTCTTCTTCTGATTTTGAAAAAATTGATTTGAATCTGTACAGACAATTGATTGGATAATTGATGTATTTGGTTAACACTAAACGAAATATTTGCTATGCATTGAGTGCACTTAGCCAGTTTATAAGTCAGTTGAGATAAACACATTAGATTGTTGTGAAACATGTGTTGAGATACTTGCAAGGGACAAATCAACATGTTCTAAGATATACTTCCAGTATTGATACGATATGGCAGGAATATATTGACTCTGATTGGGCAGGGAGCGCAGTGGACAGAAAGAACACCTTCAGGTGTTGCTTCACTTTGGGATCTTTCATGGTTTCATGGTGTAGCAGGAAATGAACTTCTATGGCGTTGAGCACAACAGAAGCATAATACATTGCATTAAGTATCATAGTCCGTGAAACAGTGTGGCTTCACAAGCTCCTTCCAGATCTATCCGAACATGTGCTGGATTCCATCATTATTCATTATGGTAACCAAAGTTATGTGAAGATCTTTGATAATCCAGTTTTTCATGACAAATCGAACCACATTGAGATCAAGTACCATTTCATCCGAGATATGGTGCAAAGGAAGGAAGTATTGGTGCATTACCTTCCTACAGATGAGCAGGTTGTGGATGTTCTTACCAAACCAGAGCGAAGTTTAAGTACTTCAATGATAGACTTGGCGTGGCAGAGAATGCCTCCCTCGCTGAGAGGGAGTGTTGATGTTCACAGCTTCCTGAGACATTCTCCAGATCGTACTCGTATGTGACTGAGTTGATTTGATCTGTGATGACACTTATCTGAGAAGGAATAAGTGGGGCACCTATCCGAGAAGGGATAAGTGCGGTTGGGCTTATAACCCAATGTCCCATGTGGAGAGCACATGAGGACTTGTCAAGGGAGTTGACCCTTGACGTCATACACTATGGGAGTTGGCCTTAGTGTTTCTAGAGGGTGTAGCCTCTATAAGTCCACATGGAGTGCCATGTGTGACAAAATTTCTCCAAATCATACTCCTCTGTGAATTGAGTTGAGTTGATCTGTGAGGACACTTATCCGAGAAGGGATAAGTGGAACACTTATTCGAGAAGGAATAAGTGTAGTTGGGCTTATAACCCAATGTCCCATGTGGAGATCACATGAGGACATGTCAAGGGAGTTGACCCTTGACGTCATACATTATGGGAGTTGACCCTAGTGTTTCTAGAGGGTGTAGCCTCTAAAAGTCCACATGGAGTGCCATGTGTGACAAACTTTCTCCAGATCGTACTCCTCTGTGAATTGAGTTGAGTTGATCTGTGAGGACACTTATTTGAGAAGGAATAAGTGCATTTTGGCTTATAGTCCATCGTCCCATGTTCAGGGAACATGAGGACATGTCAAGGGAGTTGACCCTTGATGTGTCACACTATGGGGAGTTGACCCTAAGTATTCCTAGAGGGAGTAGCCTCTAGAAGTCCACCTGGGAGTGCCATGTGTGACAAATATTTTACTACTACGATGGTTTTGTACCACTAGCAGAGACTACGTGTCTCTGGATAGTAGTTGTGTACTACTATGGAAAGATACATCCCTAGCTAAGAGGGAGTGTTGATGTTTCATCATCGAGCATAAATTCTCCTACATTGGGCTGTAGAGAAAGGGAGATAGGATACATTTATCACAAAGGTGCACTTGTGATAAATGGGCCCAGACGTAGTCCTTGATAATGACAAGGAATAATATAGACTCGAGGTTCTTGAAGTAATTTCCACATGTTAGTTAGCATCAAGCCGACATTCACTCATAGGCATGTGCTTGTGGTGAAAGATCCTGGTGTGGTCTTTGTCCTAGTCATGGTGATTTGACAAGGAATTATAAAGACTCAAGATGCTATATGTTGTTACATGCGGACCCAAAGTGAGCCTAATCTTAGAGAGAGTTAATTGGCTCAGAGGGAGAATCGCAGAAGGGGTTTCTCCTCGGCTCAAGTGCGAGAGAGTTGTTTCCCAAGACTGACAGACAAGTGTCATGAGTCTAGGGTGAAGTTTGTATACTTCAAAGACAAGAGTGGCATGTTACAGAATGTCTCCCTCATTGAGAGGGAGTGTTGATGTTTTAACAACATCGGGAAGACATTCTCTAAAGATAATAATTAACAATATAATTATAATTGAATATTAGATATAGTATATAATAAGTAAATGATAATAATAATTAGTTATTGATTATTCAAGGGACACATCCTTTCATGGATGGTCACCTTATGTTCCCTATTTATGGAACACTCATTATTGTAATAATATATCGAATATCTCTCATATCTCATATGAATGAAAACCAACACTATTGTGGACATTGAAGATATTAATATTGTATTTATGTTTTAAACAGAATCCAAAACAGAAATGAGGCTTCCAAAATTTCAAGATATTAATATTGTATTTATGTTTTAAACAAAATCTAAAACAGAAATGAGGCTTTCAAAATTTTAATGGTTGAACAGATGGAACATAATTATTTGGCAATGGTATTGTTGTTCATTTGTATGGAGAATCTTTATGTCATTATCTATGTGGTTGTACCATTGACATGTCTCATTCTATGATTTAAAGACTAATTGATACGAAGAACTGTCTTTATCTGTGTAGTTGTGGGTGTACCATTGGCATGTCTCATTATATTCTATGACTTAAAAGATACTCATTGATTGGAATCTTGTCTTTGGAGGGATGGGTTTTGCAACTGAGCATTTATGTTGGAGTTTTCTACATGGGAGGCGTTTAAACTTTCCCATTGAACTATTTTTTATTTGTTTCTGGAGAGTATCCCCTTATTCTTCACCTGGGTGGGTGTATTGCTGTTAGGTTTTATAAGAGTTCCATACTCATAGTTTTAGTCACAGTCCTTTTTTATTTTTGGCAGACCTGAGGTTGTTTTTTCTTGGTCTTTGGTTATAGATCCTTCTTCCGGTTTTCTTCCTGCTGGGGTCACTTTGTTGACTGATGGTGGGAGTTGTTATTTCTTATTAACTGCTAGTCTGGGGGGATCATTATCTCCATTGTGCTCTCTAGCGTTTCTTGGATTTTGTAGAACCTTTTTCCAGTTTTCCTCCTGGTGGGGTCACTTTGACGTATGATTATTGGTGCTCATTTGGATTTTTTTCCTATTGGTTGCTAGTCTGGGAGGATCATTTCCTCCACTGTTCCCTTTTGGCATTTCTTGTCTTTTATTTTTAGTTATTGTGGTCAACAGTGTTGGAGTCTTGGGATGAAGCATAGTGTTGACTTCAGCTTGGACAATACTTCTTTAAATGCTCTTGAGGAAACAATATGGAAGAGATTTAGAAACATTAAGAAGTCAGACCATGTTGGTGTGCTTTTCGATGGTTCAAATCATTTTTCTAATTATCTTTCTGGCCATCAGGGTTTTGGCACTTCTCTCTTGGGTAGTAACCACGTTTCCTGTCAGTCGGACTAGCCCTTTCAGGTGAATCTTCCAAAGACAGTGACTCATGTGGTATCAGGTTTAAGCCTTCATCAGAAAGGCCAGGTGACTGTTCAACTAGTTGAAGGGATTATCAAGGGGAAGAACGGGATCGATAGACATAGGGGTAGCCTCTCTCAATCTCCTCAAGTGGGGGTCCGAAAGAGGGTGTGGAAACCAAACAAGAGGACCAGAAGGATGGTTTTGGGGGCTGATGTGGGACTTGAGGATACTTGTAGACTAGCATTGTGTGGGCTGGTGGGGAGATTATATTATGCATATTTGGCTACAAAACCCTTCTCTGAATGGATGACAAAAATGTGGCTGCCCATCCTTGGATATGTTCCTGAACTCCACTATATCACTAAGGGATGGATGGGGTTTATTTGTGAAAGTCCGGATGATGCTACCCTTTTGTTGAATAGATTCTGGGTACTGGGAGGTAGTAGTCTGATGATAAAGAGGTGGAGGGTAGCCTTTGATCCATTGACTGAGCATTTTCATTTTAGACACTTATGGGTCCTTCTTCCAGGTCTTCTGTTACATTTTTGGAATGAGGGGGTGCTGAGGGCGATTAGGGATTCTTTGGGCCAATTTATTGCACTAGATGAGGCATCTTTGTAAAATATGAACAATAAAGTGGGGAGAATCCTTGTTGCAATAGATATTCACAAAGGTTTACCATAGCTGATGGATATCGAGTGGAGAGGGCGGCATTTCAAACAAAAGTTATATTACCAGGAGATACCCTTTAGATGTAGTTTGTGTCGGTGTACTGGACATCTTAGACATGACTGTAGTGGCACAAAGATTGATGATATATCTGAAGATACTTTACTATAGGAAGATCCCCCAGATTACATGTCGTAGGTGGATTCCCTTAATGCAGTTTTTTTCCATTATGTTGGTGGGAATAGTTTTAGTACTGATTTGGAATCTTCACTGGTTGGTAAGTTAAAGTCCTGTTGTCCCTCTTTTTTTTCTTCTCTTAATCATTGGGAAGCCCTTGAAAAATTGAAGTGGTTATCCAGTATTACAAATGTTAAGGATGTGAATGATACGAGTCTAGGTTTTTCCCGTCCTTCCTCGGATTCATTGAAGGCATCAAACCTTTTCCCCTCGTCTTACCTAGCTTCAGAGACTCTGAAGGTTCCAGAGTTCTCGGCTGTAGTCATGCCTGACTTGCCCTTTCTCGTAGAGGTATTTTCTCCTTCAGTTTCCCAGGGACAACATTCAGAGAGGATCCCAAATTTTTCCCGTTCTCCTACTTTAACAATGGCACCAGATCCTAGTTTAGATTTCGGGGTTCGTGAATGAGAAGAAGAGGAGCCCTCTGTATTTCCTGTCCTTGAGTCTTTATTTTCGGTACTCAGGAGCACTAGTAACTCGACTAAGTTATCGATTTTCCAGGGGAAGGTGGCTATAATTCTGGCTTCACAATCAGGGGTGTCCAACTCAAAGGAAGCTTCGGGGAAGGAGGGTAGATATTTCACCTGGTCTAGAGGACTAGGTTTGGATTTATCACTGCTAAAAACTCGGAGCGGATGCAAAAAGGTGGCTTAAGGAACTAACCAGTCCACAGTTTCCAGTGAACCTCCCACCGATAGTGGGCCTCTTAGAGAAGTGAAAGCCTTTGCGAGGTCTAAATAATGCTTTTGCTTTCTCTAAATGTCAGAGGGATTGGAGGCACCCTCAAAGTTGTCTCGGATCTTCGTCTGTTGGATCAGAAGCGTCCCAATGTCATTTTTTTTAAGAAACGATGGTAAGCGATCATAGGGCAAGAGAGTTTTTACACTTTTTTCGACCGTCTTGGGTTTCTTGTTATGTCAGCTCTGTTTGAAAATCTGGAGGATTGTTAGCTGCTTTGGATCCTTCTTTGTATCTTTTTTATTCCTTTCACACTCTTGGAGGTATTCTTCTAATTGGAAGGTGTGTAGTTTACAACAGGGAGATAACTTTGTTTAATTTATATGGGCCTTGTATAAACATAATTCCCTTCTGGAAATCAACCGAAGAAAGTGGTATTTTGCGTCTTCCAAATTTGATCTTGGAGGGTGACTTAAATATTATCTTTACTCGTGAAGAGGTTTGGGGAGGTTCCAGGGTTATTACTAACATGGATGATTATTACAAAATCCTTTTTCAGTCCAACAACTTAATCGACATTAAACCGGAAAAGTTGGTGGCCACTTGAAGAAATGGTTGATCTGGACAGGAGGCTATAACTAGAAGACTTTATAGGGTTTTAGTTGTAGAATATTTAATTTCATAAGTTGGTATATACTAGTCCTGGGTTGAATTTATGTTTGTTTCAGACCATGCACCATTTTTTTTTCAAATGGAACAAGCTCCAAATTATAAGAGATTCTTGTTTTATAAGAGGGGGGTTCGTCAAGGCTGTCCATTGTCCCCTCTTCTCTTCATTCTTATGATGGAGGGGCTCAGTCTATTATTGAAGAATGCATTGGTGGAAGGCTCAATCTCAGGTATAAAAGTTTCAAGATGGACTAAAAATCTTGCATTTTCTTTTTGTGGATGACGTCCTCATCATGTCATCGGAGAGGTTAGAAGAGTGGAAGGAGATTAAATGTGCCATTGAGTTATTCTGTAGAGATGTTGGCCTTACAATGAACCAGACTAAGTCTATTGTTCTTTCAGAAGGACTCAACGATTTGGAGCTGGTCCCTTTCAAAGCTCTTCTAAAATTTTCTTTCAACGCCCTTTCCGATGGATTTAAGTACCTGGGGTATGTTTTAAAGACCGACCCACAACATGCAATTGATTGGGATTGGCTCATTTCCAGATTTTATCAGAAAATTACAAGATGGTATACCAGGTGGCTCTCATTAGGGGGTATATACATTTTGATAAAATCTGTTTTGGAAGAACAACTGGTCTTTTGGATGTCAATGGAGTCTATGCCTCGATCGATCATCAACAATATTCACAAAGTAATTTTTCACTATTTATGGAATGAATGCAATGACTCTTGCCAGTTTCATCTATGTAGATGGAAGATGCTCTCCAGGCCTAAACGAAATGGGGGATGGGTGTAACACCCTGTTTCCCCCAAATTTGTAATTAATCCGAATACAGGAATTACCATGCTAAAGCATGATGAAAATGTGAATGTATGATGTGAATGGACCTTAAGAAGAAGGTCGATAAATGTAAATAACATTATGAATTTATTGCAGGACTGTTGATGAGGGGATGTGCAGGAAAGAGACCACGATGGTGGTGGAAGGCACCTGAAAAGGTGGCGTTAACTTCCACCAAGAATTAAATATCGTATTTGGACTCCACTGGCCCGGAGAACCAAAAGCGGCTCGCTGGCCCTGAAAATTAATGGCTCGCAGACTGGTAGGCGGATGGATTGATGAGGGATGGGATGGTGAACCGCCCATCCGTAGAGCCGTCAGGCCTGTATAGTGTGAGGGAAATCGCTCCACACGCAACCTCAAGAGAGGATAAGGCGTATGGCAGAGGCGATTGAGAGGGTAGACGCGAGGGGAACTCTGGCATTTTATGCAGAGTGAGTGATAACAGAGAGGAAGGATTGCAACCTTCGCTCCTGGTCACTGGCAGACAGAGAGACGTAGTCTCAGAGCATCGTGGTCTCAGCTCGGGGGTGGCTAGTGGTAAATCCGTTGGGAGTCGCTACGCCTACGGTTGGGTGGAAACGAGAACCCCTCTCAGCAGTTGCACCCATTTCTTGTGTTATTTTCGGATAAGTGTTTTACATATTTGTATCTTGAAATTCATAGAATGATATATATATATATATATATATATATATATATATATATATATATATATATATATATAT
>ML778292.1:1722595-1735964 GCA_009831015.1 Picea engelmannii
AAGCTGACTTTCTAGGTGAATTTGCATATATTTTTACAAATTCATATATACTTTGGATCTTTATCTAACCAACCAATCATAATTTAGATAAATACAAAATTAAAACAAGATAATAATTTATAAAGTAAATTATAGGAAAGAAATTTTTTTTTGTCACCCCTCTATAATTATTGAATGTCCCCACAAGAAAAGATTCTCAAAAATCCATGTAAATAATTTCTTTATGTATTTTTTTTCAATATTATTACTACATTATGTTTTTATTTTATTTTTTATATATTTATATTCATATTTTATTATTTATATATTTAATGTTTACTTTTGGTAGTCTGATACTTTCTCTTTTTTTTCTTATTTTATACCATAACTTTTTGTTTCTTCTTATTTTTATATTTTTTATCTTATTTTATATGTACTTTTTTATTTTTTTGCCTTTATTTTTTTTATTTTTCTCATCTTTTGTCTTATTTTATACCATAATTTTATACTCTCTTTTTTTATCTTATCTTATTTTGTACCATAATTTTTTGTTTTTTCTTATTTTTCTTATATTTTATGTTTTTCTAATTTTTATTTTATTTTATTTTCTTTCATTTTTCTCATCTTTTGTCTTATTTTATACCATATTCTTATGCTCTTTTTTTTTAATCTTATTTTATACTATAACTTTTTGTTTCTTCTTATTTTTCTTATATTTTATATTTTTCTAATTTTTATTTTAGTTTATACCATAGTGTTTATTTTCTCTTATTTTTCTAGTCTTTCATCTTATTTTATACTACCACTTTTTACTTTGTCTTCTTATTTTTCTGATTTTTCTAATTTTTCTAATTTTTATTTTATTTTAAACATCTTATTTTATACTACCACTTTTTACTTTGTCTTCTTATTTTTCTTATATTTTATGATTTTTCTAATTTTTATTTTATTTTAAACCATAGTGTTTATTTTCTCTTATGTTTATAAGATTTTTTTACTTTTTCTTCTTATTTTTTTTAATATTTTATGACTTTTCTAATTTTTATTTTATTTTATACCATAGTGTTTATTTTGTCTTATTAATCCCTGTCAAAGATCTGGGACTATAGCAATGAGTTTGCTATTGATTTGAAATTAATTTATCTTTTATTTTAAATTTATATGTGAACTGTAATGTCTAACTTATGAAAACAAATATATATGTTTTTGATAATATATATATATATATATATATATATATATATATATATATATATATATATTTCAAGTTTTATTGTTGCCTTCAAATATTTCAATATTTGAAATTAATTACATAATCAATAAACTTTGTTATAAGTACCATATGCTTTTAAACTATTCTTTTATTTAACGCTAAATAAATAATATTAAAATTCATATATCTATACAAGAGATTCTAATTAACTGTATAAGTATTCTTTGACTACATCATAGTTATTAAAATCCAAATCTACTTATCACACCACCACAATAAGTTTCCAGTTTCCCAATATAGATCTTGTATCCAAAACTAATTGAAAAACATATTAGATTCACCATTTTAACAATATAGAAGCATTCGGTGAACACATATTATCCCCATTTATGCCCCTAAACCAAATAGCTATACTTCAACTACATATGCTTCATCCGATTAAATTCAATTCGCATAGGAAGTAGTAAATTCGTAGTACTAGGGTTGTACTAATTTTATCCATTCCAGAATTAAAATAAAGAAATACAAAAATCTGAAACATGATAGGACAAATAATATTCTCTAACTCTAACTTTGTAAAAAGTGGAAGTGATGTTTTCTGTGGTATACACATTAATTTTCTGTGGTATACACATTAATTTTGTGTTGTATACACATTAATGTAATAAATTTTATATAAATTAAAATATATATTATTATGTAATGTAATAAATATTATATAAATTAAAATATGTATTATAAAATGTGTAATGTTTAATATTTTTTTTAATTCTTTTTATATTAAATTTGGTAATATATTATATAATATAATAATGATTATATAAATAATAATAATAATAATAATAATAATCTATTTTTGAGGTCACGACCAAGTCAGCCCACCAAATTGGTGTATGAGACCCCCTTGTTTGTGGGAAGGAACCTCCTCTGCCCAACGAATTGTAAAATTTGAAATGTTTAATTTTAATTTTATTTTTTTTCATCTTCTCCATCACCTTAATCATCATCATCCATAATTATACCCCAATCTAATTGACAGGGACTAAGCTCCCATGCAGCCCTTGGTTTTCTAGTTTTTCATCTTATTTTATACTACCACTTTTTACTTTCTCTTGTTTTTCTCATCCATTCTTTGAAAATAAATATTCCATTCATCCTTTTATTTAAGATTTATATTTCTTACTTTATACTAAGCTTTTAAGTTTTATTTTATTTCACTTTTCCATTAAAATTTATATTCCCTAATACTTTTTAAATCTTCTTTTATTTTCATTTTTCCATTAAAATTTATATTTCCTAATACTTTTTAAATCTTCTCTTATTTTCATTTATGTTTTGTTTCACAAGATTTTTTATTATTTAATGTTTGAATTACATTTATGTTTTGTTTCACATCTCTTATTAGTCCCTTTTGTAGGTATAGAGGGATTATAGCGATTCGTTGATTTCATATTAGTTCGTCCTTTGACCACAAATATTTGCATAATCTCTATTGTTGGAGCTAGGGAACTAAAAACATTGATTTTAATATTCTAAAAAGTACCATATATGTAGTAATGATAACGGATTGGAGGTCTTATTTCCAGCTTCGCTATTCCTAATGTTTGATATGTTAACATATCCAAACTTTTTTACCATGTACAGTCTTTTTGAATCATATATTTTTCGTATGTATTGCTTGAATGTGGATTAATTCTAGCATTAGTTCGAATCTTTGTCTTAGCATTTTCTGTTAGCTAAATTTATGGAAATGTTTGATATGCTAGAATATCCAAAGTTTGGCCTTCGAATGCATTTTGTAGTGTTTGAACTATTGTTACATAAATTATAATAAATTTTTTGGGTATGTCAGAGACCTGCCACATTGCATTTTTTTCTTAAATGTTTATAGAGCATTTCTGACAGACTTAAATGTTTACCTAACAGGCCTAGGAACATTGAATGTTTACTTAGCAGGCTTGTTACAATACTATTTCTTCTGTTTTTTTATTTATATGCAATATTCTCTGTAGTCAATTTGGACAATATTGTGCTTCACCGACATTGTTGGTTCACTGGTTCATGCTTTCTTCTTGCATCTCCATTGATTTCTTATTTTCATGTTGTTGTTGTTCTTGTTTTCATGTTCGTCTTGTTGTAGTTTGCACGTTTGGGGTTCTACAACCATGATTGGAACTGCGTCATTCCTGGTGGACTAGTTGATGCTTGCTTCTTTGTTCGTTGGATGTTGTTTATTGTTGTTTGATTAGAATTTGCAGGGTTCGGGTCCTACGACTGCAGTTGGGCCTTTTGGTGCTTCTTAACTGGGTTGTTATTTGTTGCTTGTTCTTGTTTGCCTAGGGTTTGCAATGTTGGGGTGTTGCATCCGTAGTTGGATCTCTTGTTACATTGTTTTGCAGTTGAATCTCCATAAAATACTATTAAGATAAAATAACATACGAAAAAAATTGCATTCGATGTAAATTGCATCTCTTACGCCTTCAACTAGAGTTTGTCGGCCTCAAACTATATGTCATAGCTGGCGATGTTTTTTCCATGGTTTGTGTCTTACTATGGTTTCATAGTTATGAGAGTAAGTTTTTTTGTGTGAGCGATATAGTTGTTCTCTCCCTTTTTGTTTCCTCTTGTAAACTGTGTTTCTGGTTCTATAGTTTCTCACGTTTCTATACTGCTCATTCCGACCGACCATCGTTTGGTTGCATACTTAGCTAATTTTATGGATGCGGCTTCGCGAATAGGTGTTATCGAACTATGGAAGCTCATGTTTGGTGTATACATATTGCACCCAAAAATTTTGTGCTCTACAATTCGACCCTGCACTCCTAGAACTTGCAACCACGCCTCTACCTGTGATGAGTTTGTCTATCCTACCTACCTTTCCATACTTAGTTGAGTTTTCAAAGTTTGGCGGGTTGATGCCTTTCCAGGTTCAGAAAATTTAAAATCATTTGTCGCTCCCTTCCATCCCCGCTACCTTACGCCCTTCCCAATAAACATTAATTATGCTTTCAAAAGTCACAACCGGCCAAACAGGTTCAAAAAGATTGGCTTTAGTAAGTGGAAAGCTCGAGGACATCTCCCATTAAAATGAATATACATGCGAATATTATGGGATTTGGTAATTTCTTTTGCCTGCATTTTGAATTTGCAAAAAAAAAAAAAAAATATGGGCTCTTTTAGTTTTTTTTAAGGCTTCAGCATAGTCCATGAACGTATCACCCACATAGGCCTTGGCATCATGTCCCTCTTTAATATTGTGCATATCTTATATGTTATATTTGAGAATCTGCTCGGATATGGGAATGTTAATACATGATATTAGTCACTATTCAACGTACATATTCGAAAAGATTGTCATTAATAAGCGAAAATATCGAGAACATTTGTCATTAAAATGAATTAACTCAAAATCTAGGGAAGATCATCCAATGTTGCTTTTAAATACTTATTTCCATTTCTCTCTATCATCAAAGAGTTGCGCTTTAGGGTGCCTTCGTTCTGATTTTCCTGGTCATGGACATGTAAGACAACTTAGAGATGTGATTGAGGCCCAAATGAAAGAAGAGAGACTGGTTTTATGTGATGTGAACTTTGAGTAAAAAAAACTCTGTTATCCACCAAAAACTCAGAAAGGGGAAAAAAAAAAGAACAAGTATCTTCTGGTTGGTGTTCTCCCTGTATTTGATGCTTTGGTTGGTTGAAAATCCTGCCTGGAGATTTGTTTGTTGATCTTGTTTGTTTTCTTGCTGGGAGTTGTAATGGATTTTCAGGTCACGTGCAAAATACTTCTTCGTTGAAGTATATAGTTTCTTCCAACAACACAAATTTGGCAATGTATCAAATTCTGCAGATCACACAAGAATTTGTCTTCCTCAGGGGTGTCGCACTTACCGTGGATTGCAAAATGGTTTTTGATGTTCATAAATGACGCGAAATATTACTCCATTTGCGAATGTACCCAGAGGCGGGTAACATAAATTGTATGGGTGGATAAAACGACATATTATCACTACAAAAGTTTCTATTTCAAAGTTTTTTGAGCTACTTCTTGGTGTGGGAACCGACTTGACAGAAATCCATGTTCTTTGTCAAAGTTTGTTCGCTTTCCTATGGATGTAGTTACAGACTCCACATATTTGGCGTCACCTCCGAACATTCCAAACCTTTTTGTGGGCCGCCATATCTGCCACTGCTATGACAAAAGATATATTCTGATGTGATTTGCAACATTTGATACACTTTCCAGACCTGTGTTGATGCGTTCTGGAGCATTTGATACACTTGCCAGACCTTTGTTTCCCGAAGAAGTCATGTACTTCAATAAAATAACATTTTGTAGTTGGCTTGGACGTTCCTTCCAATTTACTGTAATAAAACAAATAAGTTCAACATACAAATCTTCAGGCAGGCTTTTCAACCAAACATATGATGGAATACAAGGAGAATAACAGTCTCAACATACTTGATTTTTTTTTCCGTTCCATAGCTGATGTCACATAAAATGACTCCCTCAAATTTGAATTGGGCCTAAATCACATTTCTAAGTTGTCTCGGATGTCAATGGTCAGGAACATTAAAATGAAAGCACCTTAAACCCCAATTTTTGGACGACAGAGGGAAATTAATACTTGACAGAGAATGGAATGTTGAATAACCAACCAATGCAAGAAGATCATATCTAGAAGAGACAAGTTATTCAAAAAACTGGGATAGATCGAGTTGGCAACACCAATTAAGTCCAAGACCCGAAATTGATATTCAACTCGTTTTTTATGAATTAAGGATTTGATCGTCAAGAAAACTATCAACAAGCTTCATCAATGTACATTTTTTTATTGGTCGGCAGCAGGCCAAATCACAATCATTGTGGCAAATAATCTCAGATGTATTTTGTAACCCATATTATTTGAATATAGAATAATTGCGGTTTTTTTTACGGTGTTTTTCAATCTCTAGTATTGCTTTTCATTTTATTTTGTACATTTTTTCCCCATGTGTTGTTAAAAATGGACGACAAGCTTTTCTCTCTGTTGTCCAGTATTTCAATTTAAAAAAAGGCTACTATGTTCGTTTCTTACATTTTACATTGAAGAATAATTTTTCATAGGCCATACTTATGTGGCACCGACCCTATACTTAAAGAAATAAATTGGAGGACCCATCCTGCTTTCATTGTTTGGGTCGCATAAATAGAATGAAATAATGACTTACAATAGGGAAGCTCAAGTGTTGACGCCATGTTCCTGTTAAATATCTCGCATATATTACAACTTCTTCTATTTGATAATATTTGTGCATATATACTAGTATGAGTACTATTGGAATAAATATAACTTCCTCTTGGGCAAAACTTAGCCAATTATCTGGCCACTGGGTCCCGGGTTTGCGGTATTCAACAACTATGTTCCCTATTCCGTCATAAACATCTTGCAGCCGAAGAGCTTCCGTGATCTGCAATTTATGCTTTAACTAGTGATAACTCACGAGGGGTTCGAAAAGTTTGGCATTAATAAAGGAACAACTGAAGTTGCCTTAATTACTTAAATTACACCAAATTTTGATGAAATTTAATTTAATTTAGATATTAATGTTTATGGAAAGTCGAAGTTTTCTCATGTCATTGCAAGGAATAGAAGATGAAAAGATGATAAGGAGTTTATATCGTTGAAACCACAATGAAAATTCATGTTTCTTGTTGTGTTATACACATCTTGCAGTCAAAACTTTCTTGGTTTCAATGAAATCTGTGAACTGAAGAGCATCCTGCAAATTGGGAGATCATTTGCATTTGAAACAAAAACAATCCATTAATATATATTAGTATGAATACTATTCAAATAAATATCAAAACTTTCTCCATTAATACATATTAGTATGAATACTAATGAAATAGATATCAAAACTTTCTCTTGGCCAATACTTAGCTGATCATCTGGCCACTAGGCCCTGGGTTTGCGGTATCCAACACCTATGTCCCATGTTCCGTTATATACATATTGCATCCAAAGAACTTCAGTGATCTGCAGTTTATGCTTTTACTAGTGAGAACCCAACAGGGGTTCGAAAACATTGGCATTAATAAACAAAAAACAAAGGGTTTTTTACTGTCACATACTTATCCCTTTTCCCCTTTTCCTTTTCCCATCCATTATCGCTTTCTGGTTTTATACTTATTCATCTTTATATGATCAGTGGTTGCAGGGCTGGCGGGTTGGCATATCTTCATCTCCATCTGTATCTTCACATGATGAATCCAACTGATCGTTGTTCATTTCCATACTTAGTCAATTTTATGGTTGTGGTTGTCGGGTTAGCGCATACGAACTCGCCTTTTCTTCTTCCTGCCCGTTATTTCTTTCTGGATATATACTTAGTCGCCTTTCTATGATATCTGGTTCCAGGGTTGGTGGGATGACATGTCTTCATCTCCATCTATATCCTCACATGACGAATCTGACCGACCACTGTTCATTTCCATACTTAGCCAATTTTATGGCCGTGGTTTCCGGGTTGGTGCTTACGAACTTGGTTGTTTATTGTTTCGTTATATATATCTTGCATTCAAAACATTCATGATCTACATTTCCACTGCGGGTTCCTCATATACATTAACTTTGTTCAAAGTATCTATCATTTCCTTCCATCCCCACCAACTTCGTGTCCTTCTTGATATAGGTTAACTATGCTCTTACTAGTGACAACTGGACACACTGGTATGAAAGAATTGGCACTCGTTGCTCCGCCATGTACAAATTGACTACCGGAATTCGACATCGTCCCCTCTTCCTTGTTACTAATTATGCATTCAAATGTTTCGAACTATACAATTTGGTTGTCGGGGCCTTGCATCCTCTAGGGAAACCTTGTCACCCTATTTTGGATCCTTGCGTTGGCGGGTTCACAAAAACTCCAAGTCCTAGTCACTATTTCTTTTTCTACCCAACCTCATACTTCTTTCCAGATATGCAACACCAAAGGTTTAATACTAAAACGACATCATGCAACAAGCGTAAAACAATTGTCATTAATAAGCAAAAGTTGGGACAACCAACCATCCCTATAGAACTTGTCCCAGCCAACATTTTCGTGTTCCATACTTGCACACTTTTTCGATTGTGGGTTCCTGGATTGACAACCTCAAAATTGTATTTCAAATTTTTCACGAGTTGCAAATACCGCCCGGAGTTCTGCAATATACAGTTTGTCCGCAAGAATGTATGAAAACTCTTAATTATCCTCTTTCCCCCCCTCTATTATCCGTTTGTGGTTTTATATTTAGTCGCAGCTATATGGTCACGACCTCATGGATTCGCAAATTGACAGCTCTTTATCTATATATTCACACCATGAGCCCGACCGACCGCGGTCCCTTTCAATACTTATCCAATTATGTGATCACCATGTCTCGGGTTTGCGGTATCCAACACCTATGTCCCCTGTTCCGTCATATACATCTTTCACCCAAAGAACTTTTGTGATCTGCAATTTATGCCTTTACCAGTGAGAAATCACCAGGGGTTCGAAAGGATTTGCATTAATAAGCAAACAATAGATGTTCTTCTATGAGATACTTAGTCATTTTTCCCTTGTCTTCTTCCCGTGTATTATCTCTTTCTAGTTATACACTTATTGCCTTTCTATGATCGCGGGTTCCAGTGTTGGCATGTTGACATATCTTCATCTCCATCTATATCCTCACATGACGAATCTGACTGACCACTGTTCATTTTCATACTTAGTCAATTTTATGCCCGTGATTGTCGAGTTGGCACTTTCAAACTCTGCTGCTTCTTGTTCTGTGATATACATCTTCCACTCAAAATTTTCATGATCTACAATTCCACTACGGAATCCTTAGTCCTTTTTCCCTTTTTCTCTTCCTGTGTATTATCAGACTATAAAGTATGGACATGATATTTTATAGAGCATGTATGGATTCTGCATTCCATACCTAGCCACTTTTTGGATCGCGGGTTCTCGGGCGGGCGGGCTAAAAATTGGGCCTCCATTGTTCTGTTCCCTACAAATAGCACCCATAATTCTACGATATACAAATTGACAAGCGGACCTGTGGGCTAGCTGGCTCAACATTGCACTTCTATTGTTCCGTGTCCTCCAAACAGTGCTCACAGTTTCACAATATACAAATTGACAGACAGACTCCAAGGTTGGCGAGGTCAAGATTGCCATTGTTTACAGATGGTAATCCCTATCAACTATCTAACAATATCTAAAAAAAATATTTTCAATACTAAATTAGCTCTTTCTAGTGACAACTGGACACACTGGTACGAAACAATTGGCATCACACCCTCCACAATATACAAATTGACTACCAGATTCCGACATCGTCTGCTCTTCCATGTTACAGATTATGCATTCAAATGTTCTGAGCGATACAATTTGAACGTCGGGGCCTCACGTCTTCTGGAGAGAGCTTGTCAGCCTGTTTTGGATCCTCTTGTTAACAAGTTCACGAAATGTCCAATTCTTGGATATTGTTTCGGGTTGGCGCTTTCGAACTCTGCTAGTTCTTGTTCAGTGATATACATCTTGCACTCAAAATTTTCGTTCTCTACAATTCCACCGCACACTCACTCCTTTTTCCCTTTTCTTCTTCCCGTGTGTTATCACCTTCTAGTTATATACTTTGTTTCCTTTCTATGATCGTAGGTTCCATCGTTGGTGAGCTGACATAAGTTCATTTCCATCTATATCCTCACATGACAAATCCGACCGACCACTGTTCCTTTCCATACTTAGCCAATTTTATGGATGCACTTGTTAGGTTGGTGCTTTCGAACTCTATTGCTTCTTGTTCCTTGATATACATCTTGAACTCAAAAAAAAATTCATCTACAATTCGAATGCGGACTCCTTGAACTCGCAAACTTCACTATACCACGGTTCACAAATGTTTGAAAGTATCTGTCGCTGCCTATCATCCCCACTAACTTCCTCTCGTTCCTAATATACATTGGTTGTGCTCTTACTAGTGACAACTAAACACAATGGTAGGAAACCGTTGGCATCCGTCCCTCCACAATATACAAATTGACTACCGGGTTCACATCTTGTACTCAAAATTTTCGTGATCAACAATTCCACCATGGAATCCTTAGTCCTTTTTCCCTTTTCTTCTTCCCGTGTATTATCGCTTTCTGGTGATATACTTAGTCTCCTTTCTATGATCGTGGGTTCCAGTGTTGGCGGGCTGACATATATTTATATCCATCTATATAATCACATGACGAATCCGACCGACCGCTGTTGCTTTCCATACTTAGCCAATTTTATGGCCGCGTTGGAGATTTCGAACTCTGTTGCTTCTTGTTCCATGATGTACATCTTGCACTCAAAACTTTCGTGATCTACAATTCCACCGCAAAATCCTCGAACTTGCAAGCTTCATGCTACCATGGTTCACAAATGTTTCAAAGTATATGTCGTTGCCTTCCATCCCCACTAACTTCTTGTCCTTCCTAATATACATTGGTTATTCTTTTACTAGTGACAACTGCACACACTGATACAAAAGAGTTGGCATCTGACCCTCTGCAATAAACAAATTGACTACCAGGTTTTGGCATCATCCCCTCTTTCATGTTAACAATACAATTTGACCGTCAGAGCCTCACGTCTTCTGGGGAGACCTTGTTAGCCTATTTTGGATCCTCGTGTTGATGGGTTCACAAAATCTCCAATTATTAGTCACTGTTTCAGGTTGGTGCATTCGAACTCTGCTACTTCTTGTTCCGTGATATACATATTGCACTCAAAATTTCTTTGATTTACAATTCCACCGTGGACTCCTTAGTCCTTTTTCCCTTTTCTTCTTCCCATGTATTATCACTTTGTGGTTATATAATTAGTCGTTTTTCTATGATTATGGGTTCCAACGTTGGCAGGCTGACATATCTTCATCTCCATCTATATCCTCACATGACAAATTCGACCGACCGTTGTTCCTTTCCATACTTAGACAATTTTATGGCCACGGTTGTTGGGTTGGCACTTTCGAACTCTGTTTCTTCTTGTTTTGTGGTATACATCGTGTACTAAAAAAATTTGTGATCTACAATTCCACCGCAGACTCCTTGATCAGGGGATCAAATTTTTCTCAAAAATTCAAAGTGCTCGGAATCGCTTCAAATCGAATGAGAGCGTAGGCCTCGTTGTTGCGAACCCAACACAACTAGTTTCATTTCAAACGGACGTCGGGAGCGAGAGATATTGCGATCTGTTCTAATCGTCAAACAGGCAAAAAAAAAAGGGGACGTTGACTGTACAGTCCGTACGGATGCTGATGTGGCATGACCGTACGCTGACATGGAAGAGATCATACATCCAGGTGGCAGGTGATGACGTGGAATTCATTTATTGGCAGCTAGTTGGCATATGAGCATTTGACACGTGTCATTTTGGTGGCTAATGGTATGTTGACATGTGGCCCAATCCGTGGCCGCCACGTGTCACTTGTTGTTTGGTTTAAAAGTTTTTTCATTGGCAGGAGTCGACCCCACGACCTCTGGGTAGGGGAAATGACTTGGAAAGGAGTCTCCAACTAGTGCGCCACCGTGTGTTGTTTATTATATATGTGGTCCAAATTATATTTCAATTTGAATGTATGTGTGGTTTGGGCTGTGACCGGGTCGGGGCTTAGCCCTAGCCCTTGGTCGCGCTCTATTTCATATATGACCACAACTATGTTACATAGTGTGTGCGCGTGGTTGAAATATGGTTCAAATGATTGTGTAATCAAACCTACCCACCACTTGTTACTATATTATTCACCTATGGATGGAGCCCCATTTTTAAAACGTGAGTGGTCACATGACCATATGACTTCATCCTTGGCGGTTAGGGGCTGGCGCGCCCATAACTGTCCTACAATTTGCACCATTTGCACGATTGTGTTCGGTGTCGGGTTTTCACGCTTTAAATTGTGTGTGTGCTAGGTTGAATGAACAAGGGTGCAATTTGTAGATGCAGAGACAACAAGCTTGAAGGAGGGACTTCCAAGAAGCCTAACTTCTTCATTTTTTGGCCAAACGAGGTGCCGAAAAAGCCCAGCTAGGGGTTTTTGGATGCTCTAAAGCCATTGGAGTAGTCTGTTGGTCAATTTGAGCATTGTAAAGCATTTTTTTGAGAACTTTGAGAAATTAATAATAATGATCCATTGGAAGCTGGACCAGGAGATGTAGCCCAAGAGAGGGGTGAACTTCTTTATCATTTGTTGTGTTTATGTGCTTATGTTCATTGATTATCCTGTTGTTTATTTGTGTCTTAAATGACTAAATCCTATTAATAATGTGTTGCAAAGTTGATCCATTTGCTTTTAACACATAAACTTTACTTGCAAATATTTTCAAGATTTCAAGTCTTCTTCATTTTTAGATCAAGTTGGTATCAGAGCACTGGTTTTTGAAGACTTGATTGTTTGTAAGTGTTTTGTTTTTTGATTCTCACAAGGTTGAAACTCACAAGAGGAGAAGGTCAACTTGTGGAGCCAAGTTCTCATCCTTCAAGGAGGAAGCATATACAATCACCACAAGTTTCAAGGAGGCATTCACCAAGTATGGCTCATGAATAAAGTCATGAACGTGTTCCTGCAGAAGATGAAGATCTCAGAAAGGCTGTCATGGAAATGAGAGAGATGATGAAGATCTTGATGGAAAGGAATGCAGGTTTGCAAGGTGAAGGCTCCAACACTTCAAAGCATAAGGGAGACAGTGGTGATAAAACTCCAAATGGAAATGGAGGGAATGGTGCTTCTCCACTACCCTCTCCTCCATCTTCTTCTTCTTCTTCTTCTACAAATTCAAGACCTCTTCCGAATTCTCCAAAGGGACATGGTAAAACTCCTTCGCAAATTCCTTCATTAAAGCTTGATATTAAATTTGAATTGCCAATATACAATGGAGAATTTAATGCTGAGAAATTAGATAATTGGATACGTCAGATTGAGGTATATTGTAGAATACAAAAAATTCAAGATGATGAAACCATAATTCATCTTGCTTCTTTAAGATTAGATAGTGCAACACTTATTTGGTGGGAATCCAAGACTCAGGAGGACATGAAGAAGCATGGTAAAATTTTAATTTCTTGGAATGATTTTATTGTTGCAATTAAAAAACAATTTTATCCATTGGCATATAAGCAAAAGGCTACTAT
>ML778292.1:1752524-1771054 GCA_009831015.1 Picea engelmannii
AAATTTAATTGGTTGATATCTTTGAAGTGTTATTGCAGGCTTCACGTCATTCAATGTATAAAATTGATTACAATTAAAGGAAGGAGGGAACATGTTGTTTGCTTGTTTTTATTAGGGCCGACTGTCTTTATTTGCCTAAACCTAACAAGAAGTAATTTAATTATACGAGAAAAAAAAAACACAAAGATTTTAGAGTTGAACCAAACAATTTCGAAGTGGATTAAACACGTGTTTATGGAATACACCCCTCACACTGATACTAAACATTCATCACAGACCAAGCCTCAACCTTGCCTTAATTCTGGATATCCTCGCTGGAATACACCCCTCACACTGATACTAAACATTCATCACAGACCAAGCCTCAACCTTGCCTTAATTCTGGATATCCTCGCTGCTCTCCATGTCATCGGAATCAAAGTTATCTTCTGAAAAGTAAAAACGTGCTAGCTCCTTTTCAACATGGCAGGTTCGGTCGCTGCCAAAACCGCTAGATTAAAACGCTAAACAGCTGGTTAGGAGTAGGAAGTTTTCACCTCTTGTGGATATTTTTATTTTGATAATTGCCATGAACACATTAATGTTTTAACCAATCATTAATAATCATAAAATTTTGGAAATTTAATATGAAAATTTTACCAAATCAATAGAAAGTGAAAAATACTTCATTACCAACCAAAACTTATAATCGTGGTTGCAAAGAAGGACTTAACATTTAACAATATCTTCGATGAGATGTTATACATGTACTTTTATATAATTTGTGTAAGGCTTGTTTATATAGTTTATAAAATTGAATAATAGGTATTCTTTCAATGTAATAATAACATATTAATATAATTTTTTATTTTGAAATATTAATATAAATATAACAACATAGTAAATATAAAATATTATTTTAAAATATTAGTATAAAGTAATAATAACATATTAATATAATTATTTATTTTGAAATATTAATATAAATATAATAACATAGTAAATATAAAATATTATTTTAAAATATTAGTATAAAAGTTTAAAGTATTTAGTGTAGGTGAAAATTGTTCTTTAAATTTTTAATTAAATATTTATTTTTTTCTTAATAAAGAATTTTATTATTTTAACTAAGCTATATAATTTTAGATAATAATTTATAATATATATTTATATTTTTACAATAATGTTCAATACTTTTATTTTTTAAATAGAAGCTTCAAATTAAATATTTTTAAAATAATTATAACCATGTCTATAACCAATTTCGTCTTAGTGGACGTTAATCATCATCATCATCATCATTATATATATATATATATATATATGTGGGTGTTGGTGTATAAATTGTTTTTAAATTTCGAATAATTGGTCCATAGTATTTGTTGCATATATTTAATTATTTTTATTTAAATTGAGTATTAAGTCTTTTTACCATAAACAATTACCATAAGAATTATTAGTCCCTGCCATGAGACTATATCAATGAGTTTTCTTTTGATTTGACATTAATTTTCCTTTTACCATAAATTTGTTTATGCAATGTAATGTTTAATATAGGAAAACAAATATATATTTTTGGATATAATAAAAATATTTGTGTTTCTCATTTCTAATGATAGAATTGAAGTATTATTGCTCCCTTCATGTCTTTCAATATGTAGAATTAATTACATAATCAATGAATTTCATCAATCACCACATCTAAATATAAAAAATTGTACTATGTATTTATTATTATGCATTATTATATTTATTATCTAATATATTATTTATTATTATATTTATACTATATTTATTATATTTATATTATATTTATGAATATTATAGTTCCATTCAGCTTAGGATTCATTATACATTTTGAATAACAAACAACCCTCAATTATTATCTTTTGACAAATAATATTCATTACTTGTGCATTTAGTTATATTAAGTTCCATTGTTCAACATGTATTTCCCAACTAACTCGGCAGGGACTGAGTTGCCATGCAACCCTTGTTTTATACCATAGTCTTACACATTTTCTTTTGTATATTATTAGTCCTTATCGTAGGGATAAAGGGACTATAGCGATCGATAATGCATTGACTACATATTAGTTTGTCCTTTGACCCGAATTATTTGCACAATACCTATTGTTAGAGCTATGGAATTAAAAGCACATAAAATATATGTATTGTTCTAATTGGATAAGAGATTGGAGGTCTTATTGTCGGATTCTCTATTCCCAATGTACTATATGGCAACATATCCAAAGTTTTTCTCGTAGACAATATTTTTTAATCATATATTTTTCCTCTATATTGGTTGAAGGTCGATTAATGCTAGCATTAATTCAAATGTTTGTATTAGCATTTTCTGCTAGTCAAATATATCCATAGGTTATGATGTGTACTAAGCATATTAAAATGTTTTGATATCCAAGCTTTGTAGTGATTGAGAATTCCAAAGTGTATAACATCTTTGGCGGATGTATATTTGTTGAAATGTATTAACACTTATTCCAAGATTCCTCAATAGGACTGACAGCGTAAATGTCTACATGACGCAACGTCCTCCAACACCCCTGATAGCTTAAATGTTTGCATACCGCGAGGTCCTTAGACAACCTTAGAGTCTTAAATATTTATGTAAATACGCTTCTCAGAGTACATTTTTCCTCGAAATTTTCTATACAGTTACAGTGAATTTGCACAGTCTTGTTTGTCCACTGCTAGTTCAATAGCCATTGTATGTTTCATCCTTGTTCTACCATTGAAGCTATATACATTGTTTATTGGTTCGGTGAGTTCTTCTTATTCATTGGTTTCTTGGTTGTTTCTTGTTGTTGTTTTTCTCACGATTCGACTTGTGCTTCTTCATTTCATTGTTTCGGAGTAATTTTGGATGCCATAGTTTCATTTTGTATTCCTTGTTTGTTGTTCAGTGTTTGCGGTTTGCAAGTAGAGTGTTTGCTTATTTGTAGTCGCATGTTCCTTGTATGTTTCTGGTTCCTTCTGTGCTTGGGGTGTAGTTTCGTAATCGTTGAAGATACATATATATTGTCCATTGGCTTGGTGGTTCTTGTTGGTTCGTGGGTTGCTAGTTTTGTTTGTTTTCCCGGGGTTTGAGCTTTGGGGCCCTGGGGGTGTAGTTCAGCTTGTTGGTGCTTTCTTGCTGGTTTGGTACTTGCTATTTTCTTTTGTTTGATTCAACCTTGCAGGGTTGGGGTGCAATGATGGTTGTTGGAGCTTTTCTTCTTCTTCTTCTTTTTTTATCGTTATTGTTTGTTTGGGGCGCTTTACGGTGTTCAACGCCTGCACCCATGAGTCGACATGTAGTTGTGTTATTTTCCATGTTTTTTGAGGACGATATTTGTTATTCTGTGAGATTTTTTTGTTGTTCCAGTCCTGCCATGAAAGAAAATAGTTGGATGTAAAATTGTGCGAGGATTGCATGTGAAGTTATAATATCCGCTATTTTTTTGTTGGAATAAAGCATATGTATGTAGGCTACATTTATAAACCATGTATGGTCAGATGTGCGGATATGACATTGCATGTTCTTTCTCCTCTACATAGACTAGTGTGCACACGATACAATTTGTGTTGTGCTTGAGATATGTTATGTGCAACAAAGATTCTGCAAGATTATATTTTCATGTCTAGAAGCATGTCTGGGTAGTTTTCCACGGAAAACTGAGAACTTGTATCGTGGGCACAACAGTCTATGTAGAGGATAAAGAACATGGTTAAAGAGAATATCTAGATAAATTTCCAGGGAAAACAAGAAATCGTTTAGCTGCGGCCATGCAATTGCGTAATATTTTGTCGCTTGTAATATATTTTGGGTAGGGAAAAAAAATCTACACGTTTACAACCATGGATAGAGAAGCGCAAAGGTTCATGTTTTTGCCTTTCTAGATTGTTCGTTGAGTCAGTTCTGTTGTATGTACATATTTCTTGTTCTTCGGTGAATACCAGCTTCCATTGATGTGCATTGAATTTTTTGCGTTCCCACATTAAAACAAACAGAGTAGTTGGGGAAAAGGAGGGAGTTTTGACTGCAGCGGCTGAAGAGGATATATAAAGGTGCATGCTTGTACTATTGTTTCATATTGTGTTGTTTTTTATTTCATTTATGGTCTGTATATATGTTAAACTAGTTACTTGCCTTCCTATATGGTAAGTTATCTTGGTTACATCCGTCATACTAAGCTAGTTCATGTCCATTGTGTGCATTGTTGCATTTAAACAAACAAAGTGGTTGGACAGGACGAAGGAATGTTTGGCGGGTAAATAGACTTATTTCTTTTTATTTTAGATGTCTGTCTTCATACTAACTTGCCTTCGCGTCCATTGCATCTTTGTCGTTTCTGCCTTGGAAAAAACAAGTTTCTTGGATAGGGAGATGACTTCTTCTGTGCAATAGCAGAGGATTCTATGGTACAATCTTCTAAAAGGTATACCAAGTGTGTTGGTAAATTAAATATACAAACTGAGTGGGGGTATATAATATTATACTTGAAAACGATCACTTTGCAGTAATGGGCCTTTCTACACTCCTTATTTCTACTTTTCCCGATATGTATTATCCCTTTTGTTTTCTAATTCATCTTCTTAGTGTGCTTTCTGAAAATTCCTTCATGCGTCGGTTGGGGGACTAACGGTTTGACATATGTGGTCCTGCTCCTACCTTATTCCATAGTTACCCACTTTCTCGATTGCGGGTGCCAGGATGGTAGGTTGAAGATTTCTCCCTTGGCTTCCAGGATTCCGCGATATACATATTGGCCATGGTGCCACGCGCTCACGCCCTGTTTACTGTTAAACATTACTCCAGTTGAAAAATTCAGATGCATATAGTTTTTCGGTTATTTTTGTCGTTCTGATGGACAATATACAATGCATATGATTTTTTAGTCACGATGTTCATCTACACATTCTTGCATCAGAAAACATTAGACTATTGACACGACCATGAGTAGTCAGTCATCCCAGACATCGACAGATCGACAAGGCCAAAGGTAAAGATGCATATGCTCTACTCTTACTATGTTTACTAAATAGATTTCCTGGGATGTATATTCATCTATGGCATGGAGGATATGTTGATGCCATTTGCAATACATGGTTTGCATCTCGCAAGAGGTATCAACAAGTATAAGTGAGACGTTGAACGTTCTGCATGTTTTACAAACTAAGAGGTGTGGTTGCGAAACTGTGGCTCCATAGTTCATCAAAAACCATGCGTGTACTTGTAGCACACTAGCATTTATTTTAGTTTTCCTGTTCAAAAAATGTCATGAGGTCTAGAGTTGTAAAATCCAAAGTATTTTCAATAGAGGCCTTGAACAGCCACCAAAGTGGACAAGTGTTCGTCGGAGACATAATGGTTGTATATATCAACTACTTGGACAAGGTAAACAAAATTAGATCCATTATGTGTGATGACATGACAGACAAGGACACCATGATGACAGTGAAACTAACTATTCTTCTGCAACTTGTTCAGAAACATGTAGAAAATATATTGTCGCGTAATGGGATATCCATTACAAATTTTAATATATTTCCCAAAACAGTAAATGACCATGGTGATTGCAATCGAATTATTTCGTTGAACGAAACAAGCATTGTGGAAAAAATTCCTACTGTTTGTTCAAAATATCGCTTCGTCCCGGACTCGATTATCAGCCAGCTTGCACAGAGCACTGACGTTTACCCAATTGGAACGATTGGGGATGTTGTCACACTGGCGAGAAAATTTGTCTCACAACATATTCTCCATATAAAGGATGGCAAGTCGGATAGCGACAAGGAAATGGTACTGCTTTTCATATTCAGTTTTGTCCTTTACTTTCGCATCTGCATGTATGTCGAATAAGTTACACAAATATTGCATTGTTCCATGTTGCAGCTACAATTCTTCGATACATATTCAGATTTGTTTTCGTCAATAGAACAACAATTGCATAGAGGGCAGATTTCACTTATGCTATTCAAAAATATAACAAAGAAGAGGGATGCTAGAGAAAATATCTTTCGGACAACCCATGAAACATTTGTAATAGAGTTGCAAGAAGATATAGTAGAGGATCTGAAGAAACTAGTTAGCTCTACAATAGTTGTGCGTATACATCCACAAAATCATCCTCACTTTTCTTATAGAAGTAGCCTTCAACAAATTTTTACGACTGTTTAATTTTTATTTTTTTTTAAAGGGGAGGGGGGTATAGTTGTGTATTATATTCTTCAATGTATTAATCCCTTTGCTCGCTTTCCCAGGTTGAAGGTATTTTAGTTGCAACCAATGTGTACTCGACCCCCTTTGAGCCTATATGTGCAAACTGCAATTCTGTTGCTTCTGCCTCCACTTTAATAAGTGACGATACGATTGATTGTCTATAATGCAGTGAAAAATTTCCATATATATATGGGCATTGCATCAATGTTGTTATCCGAACAGTGAGAAACACAACCATGCATCGTACGATTAGACAACCTCTATTACAAAATGTGCTTCCTGAGTTGGCAGAGTTGTTGTATGAAACGTATCTACAGAAAAAGGCAAGCAGTGTGTACATGTTGTGGAAGCTTCAGATATAGAGAAAATTCATATTAAATGAGGACAATGCAATTTTTCATATTAGCTGAAGAAGCGGAAAAAATAAAATATATGAAACGTTGGCAGGAAATGAAAATACCTCATGTGTCTCTGTAATATTTGTTCAACATCCAGATGAATGTTCGTTGGACTTGGTCCATATCTCTATAATCCCCATATATCGCATGGACCCAGTTATTTCCTACTGGGAACATATATCAGATGCAAGAGAAAATGAATGCGACGACGTCTTTTCTTTGTATATCAAATTGTTTGGTGCAAAGGTCGATGGGTTCTGCTCTATTGAACCTTATGGAAACTTGCTTGCGACCTGTTTAAAGTATGGTTGGTTCTTGGTTATATTCTTTGTTTGTCAATATGCATACCGTGGGACTCTAACTTTTCTTTAGAGGCCACAGAACAATATAATTGAATTTTTTAGCCAACTGGCATGCAGATCTGCCTAATACTTTCTATGGCGTTGTGACGCAAATGTAGTATGTGGATTGCTTTAGAAGATTTCCTTGATCGATGAACTTGGTCAAATTATTGTTCTGAAATAATTTGAAATCAACGAATATATAGTGTGTGAAGTGCAATTGTCCTATCATACCAACAAAAGGCTCTTAAAATTCAAATTGGTCGTTGTTTTTCCATTTTTTCTTATTCGTTGAACTTGGTAAAATTAATATCCTGGAATAATTTGAATGAACGAATAATAGTTAATATTAATAATTTAGTATTTGAAAATTATGTTTTAGATAAATTTAGATAGGATGAGCATCCCTAAACAATTGCAATTTTGAACTCGCCAAAATTTGGTCCTTGTTGCTTTCTTTTGTTTGATTCGGCCTTACAGGGTTGGTGTGTAGTGACAATTGTTGGATCTTTTCTTTTTTCCTTTTTTTTGGATTATTATTGTTTATTTGGGGCACTTTACGGTGTCCAGCCCCTGCACCCATGGGTCTACATGCAATTGTGTTATTTGTCGTGCCTATCAAGGCCGATATTTGTTATTCTATGAGATTTTGTTGCTAGTCCAGTCCTGCCATGAAATAAAATAGTTGGATGCAAAATTGTTAGAGGATTGCATGTGAAGTTACAATATTGTTTGTTTCTAAAAGTACATGTTTACTATGTATTGCTCATTTCTCCGAAAACTTTTATATCAGTGGCCTGACTAGATTGTACAAACTTCCTCGTCTAATTAAATTTTGTAATATAAAAAATTAATATTAATAATTTAGTATTGAAAATAATGTTTTTAGATATGTTAGATAGTTGATAGTGATTAGAATCTGTAAACAATGGAATTTTTAGATAGTTTATTGGGGTCTTTGGATGCTATTTGTAGGCCACAGAACAATAATACCTCAATTTTTAGCCCGCCAGGCCACGAACCCACCATCCAAAAAGTGCCTAAGTATGAAGTCAGGGATCTGCATATGTTGTATAAAATATCATGTCCATACTTTATAAAAGTACATGTTTACTATGTACTGCTCGTTTTTCGGAAAACTTTTATATCATTCGGTCCACCAAAATGGACAAACTTCGTCGTCTACTTAAATTCTACAACATCAATATGTAATATTAATAATTTAGTATTGAAATTAATGTGTTTAGATATGTTAGGTAGTTGATAGGAATTTCCATCCGTAAACATTGGCAAATTTGAACCCTCCAGCCCTCAAGTCCATCTGTCAATCTGCATATCGCAGAAGTCTGAGTGCTACTTGGAATATACAGAACAATGAAAGTGCAATGTTTAGCCAGCCAAGCCGAGAGCCCCCGATAAAAAAAGTGGCTAAATATCGAATGAGGGATCCACATATGATCTATAAAATCTCTTGTCCATAGTTTCTAAAAGTACATGTTTACTATGCATTACTATGAAAGTCCATTGTTGGCTGACCAGATTGCAAAAAATTTCCCGTCTAATTAAATTCTACAATATCAAAATTTAATATTAATAATATAGTATTGAAAATTTTGTTTTTAGATATGTTAGATAATTGATAGGGATTAGTATCTGTAAACAATGGAAAACTTGAACCCGCCATCCCTTAATTCCATCTGTCAATTTGTATATCGCGGAACTCCGAATGTTATTTGGAGAACATGGAACAATGAAACTGCAATGTTCAGACTCATGTCCATATAGAGACTCTGCATATGCTCTATAAACTCTCATGTCCATACTTTATATAGAGACTCATGTCCACAAATCCTAGGTGTTATTTGTATATCTCCGCAAGTCCAGCTGATACTCAATTTTCAGCCCGCCAGGCCGTGAACCCATGATCCAAAAAGTGCATGGAGCACCTATCAATTTATATATTGCGAAAGTCTAGATGTTATTTGTAGGACACCGAACAATAGACACTTATTTTTTAGCCTGTTAGGCCACGAAACCGCGATCCAAAAAGTGCCCAAGTATGGAGTGAGGGATCCGCATATGTTCTAGAAAAATACAAATGCAACGTTCATCCAAGCAGCTCATAGGTCCTCCTATCAATTTGTATATCTCGAAATTCTGGGTCTTATTTATAGGACACAGAACAATAGAGACTCTATTTCCAGCCCACCATGCTGCGAACCCGTGATCAAAAAAGTGGCTAAGTATGAAATCAGGGATCTGCATATTCTCTATAAAATATCATGTCCATACTTTATGTAGAGACACATATTCGCAAGTCCGGCAGTCAATTTGTAAAGCTTGGAACTGTAGGTGCTATTTGTAGGACACAGAACAATAGATACTCAATTTTCAGCCCGCAGCCCAAAAAGTTCCTGGAGCGCCTGTCAATTTTTATATCGCGGAAGTCTAGGTGTTATTTGTAGGACACCAAACAATAGATACTTAATTTTCATCCCGCCAAGATGTGAACGCACGATCCAAAAATTGCCCAAGTATGGAATGATGGATCCGCATATGTTCTAGAACAATACAAACACAATGATAAGCCAAGTAGCCCGTAGGACCTCCTGTCAATTTGTATATCGTGGAAGTATGGGTGTTATTTGTAGGACACAGAACAATAGAGACTCTATCTTCAGCCCGCCAGGCCACGTACCCGCGATGAAAAAAGTGTCGAAGTATGGATTGAGGGATCCACATATGCTCTATAAAATCTCATGTCAATAGTTTATATAGAGAGTCATCTACGCAAGTCCATATGTCAATTTCTATATCACGGAAGTGTAGGTGCTATTTGCAGGCCACAGAACAATAGATACTCAATTTTCAGCCCGCCAGGCTGTGAACCTGCGATCCAAAAAAGTGCCTGGACCGCCTGCCAATTTGTATATCATGGAAGTCTAGGTGCTATTTGTAGGACACTAAACAATAGATACTTAATTTTTAGCCCGCCAGGTCATGAACCCACGATCCAAAAAGGGCCCAAGTATGGAATGAGGGATCCACATATGTTCTTGAACAATACAAATGCAATATTCATCCAAGTAGACCGTAGGTCCTCCTGTCAATTTGTATACCGCGAAAGTCTTGGTGTTATTTGTAGGACACAGAACAATAGAGACTCTATTTTCAGCTTGTCAGGCCATGAACCCGTGATAAAAAAAGTGGCTATGTATGGAATGAGAGATCCGCATATGCTCTATAAAATCTCATGTCCATACTTTACATAGAGACTCATCTCTGCAAGTCCCGTTGTTGTCAATTTGTATATCGCAGAAGTGTAGGTGTTATTTGTAGGCCACAGAACAATAGATACTCAAATTTCATCCTGCCAGGCTACAAACCTGCGATCCAAAAAGTGCCTGGACCGCCTGTCAATTTGTATATCACGGAAGTCTAGGTGCTATTTGTAGGACACTGAACAATAGATACTTAATTTTCAGCCCGCCAGGCCGCGGACCCATGATCCAAAAAGTGCCCAAGTATGGAATGAGGGATCTGCATATGTTCTAGAACAATACAAATGAAATATTTAGCCAAGTAGCCCATAGGTCCTCCTGTCAATTTGTATAATGCAGAAGTCTGGGTGTTATTTGTAGGACATGGAACAATAGAGACTCTATTTTCAGCCTGCCAGGCTGTGAACCCGCGATAAAAAAAGTAGCTATGTATGGAATGAGGGATCTACATATGCTCTATAAAATCTCATGTCCATACTTTATATAGAGACTCATCTCCGCAAGTCCGGTTGTCAATTTGTATATCGCGGAAGTGTAGGTGCTATTTGTAGGACACAGAACAATAGATACTCAATTTTCAGCCCGCCAGGCTGCGAACCCGCGATCCAAAAAGTGCCCAAGTATGGAATGAGACATTCACATATGTTCTATGAAATCTCATGTCCATACTTTATAAAAGTACATGTTTACCATGTATTGCCCATTTGTCGAAATACTTTTATATCACTCAGCCAACCAGATTGTACAAACTTTCTCATCTAATTAAATTATGCAATATGGACCAACCAACTCGCAAGTCCACCTATCAATTTGTATATCATGGAAGTGTAGGTGGTATTTGTAGGACACAGAACAATAGAGGCTCAATTTTCAGTATGTCAGTTCGAGAACCTGCAATCGAAAAAGTGCCTAAGTATGGAATGAGGTATCCACATATGTTCTATAAAATCTCATGTCCATACTTTATAAAAGTGCATGTTTACTATGTTTATTGATAATATGTTATAAATTATCAATATGTAATATTAATAATTTAGTATTGAAAATAATGCTTTTAGATATGTTAGATAGTTCATAGGGATTGCCATCCATAAACAATGGAAATCTTGAACATGCCAGCCCTCGATTCCATCTGTCAATCTATCTATGGCAAAACTCTGAGTGCTATTTGGAGGACATAGAACAATGAAAGTGCAATGTTGAGCCAGCCAGCCCGTAGGTCCACTTTTCAATTTACAAATTCTGCGACAACAAATTAACGATTGATATCTGTCACTGAGATACAATATGTCCATCGACCCTTCACATATTGTGGGTATATCTTCTGTCATTTTTATTTTGTAACCCGCCCGACCTCTTTCCATACTTTGGTATTTCTTGGAATCGGTTTCCCCATCACCGCTGCCTTCGTGCTTGTTTTCAGATATGAAATAATTAAGATTTAATTCTAGTAGCCATCCTGCAAGAACCGTTAAGATTGTCATTAATGTCTAGAAATCCAGAGAATATTTGTCATTACTACGAATTAAACTAAGATTTGCATACAACTATGTTATCCTTTCCAAGTATTCATTTCAAAGGCGATGCTATATTCTTTTTTTGTGCGCCCACGGGTTGGTGCTTTTAATAAATTTCTAATTCTTAATCTCTTTTCTCCATCACTTCCACCTTCACACTTTTTTCTAATTGTGTAATTACTGAGCTGTGATGGTGACAACTTATTCTGCACAAACACTGGAAATTTTCATTGATCAGCGAAAGGCTTGAGGAGATATTACAGTGATACACATTAAACCATAATTTGCGGAGGGTTATATTATCCCTCCCCGATTTTCATTTCAAACATCGTCTCGAGCAAACGAAAATTCTTAATAACTTCTGGCAACAGTTCTCTGCACACACAAAAAACACATTGCGGCATAATGGCTAGACGTTCCACTATTCCAGGGCACATTCTTACTATTCATTTCCCTCTGCCTAGGATCAAAAAAGGAAATGGTCCCTTGGTAGACCAAGAGATATATTTCAAGCCAAAAAATTACATCGCAACCCTGGCTGCTCAGAGAACCTACCCAGTTGGATTCATGCCTGTCGTAGAAGTTGATGCCATGAATTCTGAGCCAGAAGAAGATGATCTGATGGATGATGATACGGCAATGGATGATGGCAATGCAAAGAATCTTCCCACTCTTGTGCCCAAATTGAAATGAACCATAACAAACAGAGCTTCCTGGCTCGGTGATGGTGGGCATGACAACACCAAAAGGAGTTTCAGAAAGAAACCAATGGTAAATTCAACAGCCACTTTGCAGCGTGAAAGTAGGAATTCCAGACTTCCAAATTAGTCTGTTCTGGGCGGAAGAGTTTCATTGTAAAGCAATGATATGTTGATGCTCCCAGAGATATATTTCAAGCCAAAAAATTATGGATTAACATCTTCAGGAATCAGGTCCAAAACTCTCGCTGCTGCAAGAAATTTCCCTACTATTCATCTCCTTCTTCCCAGAATGGACTAATTTGGGCCTCTGGAATTGCACATGCAAGTTGTGCTACTCAATGTTTTTGGAATATGCAAAGGCGGTTTCAACAAACGACTATTCCACTTTCCCTGCAACCATTTACATGTTGGATACTACGGATATTGTGCATATGTTTGTTGTAGATACCTTCAATGTTTTGGCCCAAAGAACTGGGTCCAATTTCTAAGGATAGATGTACAATACTCGGTGTTTTTATTATTTTTTAAATGGATTTGCTATTAAAAAAAAATTGCCTTCGACTCTTCGTTGTTGCCTCTTTTCTGGATTTAATGCACATTCTAACTTGTGTGGTTCGGTTCTCTCATACTTCTTCGATATTGTGTTTACTAATACCAATGTATAATGTTGCAGCAAAATTGTTATTCTTGTTTCTAGACATGCAACTATTAAGTTTTAATGTTAACAACCCATTATGCAAGAAGTTTAATACTTGACTTAATATGTTGCACCCATGGAAGAAATGATCATAGTTACACCCACACGTTCCAATAAAATCTAATCTTCAACAAAGCATTTGTTGGCAATTAATAGAATATGAAGTTTAGTATTTAAGTTAATATGTTACAATCATTTAAAAATGTATCAAGAACATATTTACACGCAGAGGTTGCAATAAAATCTAATCTTGAACAACTCATTTGTTGTCAATTAGTAGAACATCATGGTTTTGCAACAATGGGGCTTCCTTGAAACCGGTTCGAGCTTACCAAAACTGCCTTCCACCTTTCTATTTTCCCACTCTTTTATTCCCTCTAGTTTCTCTTCTTGGTTACTTAATCATTTTTTTCCGGAAAATTCCTTGCTCCGCAACTTCGCGGATTCACGCCTTTCCAACGACCGCTTCCCCTTTCTTTAAATTGACCCTCTATTGTTCCCTATCCCACAACTGGCACCTGGAGTTCTGCGATATACAAATTGACAGGCAGACATGTGCAGTGGTCGGGTCAACATTACACTTCTACTTTTCCATGACCTCCAAACAACATTCGAAGCTCCATGATATACAAATTGACAAATATTCAAACTTGCAACCATTCTTAGATCATACCCTCTTCAGTATTACAGTCCCCATTTTGAAGCCCGTCTGTCCTCTTTCCATACTTCACCATTTGTTCAAATTTCTTTAGCAGATCACTGGTTTGGCGGGTTGACAAAATATTCAGTTTGTAGTCATTTTTTCCTATGCATGTGCCCCTTTGATATTAACAGTTAGAAATTATATATAATATCTTATTGCTACGCATGCAATTAGCAATTTCCCTATTCCATACTTAGCCACTTTTCCAGAATTCTGCAAATATACAAACCGGCCGTTGAACTGCCCCATCATGATCTCTTTCATTTTACACATTTTGCACTCAAAATTTTTGAAACATAAAATTTCGTCGTGCAACACTCGACTATCCTGACTATCCCCATAACCCTTTTTTGAATCCTCTCCGATCGCTTTTCAGATCTTGCCATTCTTTCCTTGCTCTCCACCATCTCTGTCACCTTCGCACTTGTCTATAATAAAAGAAAATAAAAAGTTATATATATATATATATATATATATATATAAATATATACATACATACATACATATCTTGTTTCTAAATATGGAATTATTGGCATTTAATTCTAACAGGTCATCATGCAGAAACTGTATAGATTGTCATTGATGGTCGAAAGGCTTGAGGACATATCGTATTGATGCGCATTAAATCAAAATTTGCGGGGGAATTATATTATTCCTTCCGACTATTCATTTCAAAATCATGAAATCCCGTTCACATGGTGTGGCCTTCGCACGTTCACGAAACCTCCATTCCTTAATTGGTCTTCGTTGTACCCACCACCTTTGCATTTCTAAATATGCAATAAATAAACTTTATTGCTAACAGTTCATCATGCACCACCAATAGAGATTGAAATTAATCAGGGAAAGGCTCGAGGAGCTTTCCCATTCATAAGGATTTAATCAAGATTTAGCAAAAAGTTACATTATCGGCTCTAACTATTCATTTAAACCATCATTTGCAGCAAATCAATCTTCTCATAAACCTATGGAATCATCTCGAAAACAGTTCTATGGAGATACAGTGAACATATCTGGGCGCAGGACCAGAACTTCCACTGGTCCAAGCCATTTTCTTATTACTCAATCTATGTCGTAGAGAACCAAGTAATTTGGACCTCTGGGATTTCCCATGCAGGCTGTGTCCCTGAGGTTTTTGACTGTAAGGACCTGGTCTCTTGGTGCGCTGATAAATATATTGCAGAGAAAAGAATTATTCTACTGCAGGACCGCTCTTCTGTTTCTTTGTCACCTCAGGTGTTCCACTAGATGTTGAAATTGCCAGAGACAACATTGACATTCAAAGGAGAGGATTGCAAACAGTTCCTAGAAAATAATAATAATGGATTGGACCTCTTGCCCCTTTTTTTTCAAAACTCGTATCTAGTTCCTGAAGATATTACAAGCATCCAGGTTAGTTGAATTTAGAAATCCATTTCGCGAAATTGCCTAGTTGTTTACAAGAATAACGGGACAGGAGTCCATAGGTACTGTTTCTCGCATGGCTCTTTATATTTTGTATTTCACAGTCAATGAACAAGACTTTTTTGATTGGGGCAGGTTAATTTCCTATGAAATCTCTTCCCAATTTTCAAACTACGAAAGGAAAAATAAATTTTATATGTCATCCTATTTAGTTTTTGCAATAGCACATTCCTGTCAATTTTCGCAACTGTCTATGTCCAAGAATGTCAACTGCGAATTCCACCCAGTAACATTCTGGTACCAGGTCTTGTGGAAGCACAAGGCTTCCCACTGTTTTTATGAGGTTTTTAATGGCTTCCTGTCTATTTTCAAAGTTTTGTTGTTATGAGAAGATGCTCCCCGCATATTTGAACAGGCAACTAGTTTTTTGGACAAAAAGGGGACACTCGAACATTTGGATAATTACACTGTCATAAGAATTTTTGGCTCCATGAAACAACATGATCTCCTTCCATGTCACATTATGGAAATAATGTTTGTTGTAGAAGTAGCATGTCAATACAGCTACTGGTTCCATCTGCTCCAAAGGAAGAAAAAAAAACAGTTCATTCCTCCACCTTGGAAAATAGGGGAGTTCGTGTTGAGAAACGTCAACAAAATTGACGATTTCGTAGCACATTTTAGCATGTCCAACTTAAGATATGCTGAAGACATAAGAGGATTCGACCCCTATGATATTTTTATACAACATTTACAAACACTTGGCCTTGGTGATTGTTTTGTAAAAAAGCACCTGCCCAAAAATAGATATAGTAACAACAACGGTCCTACCTCTGATGTCGGCTATGTAGAGACGGTGAAAAGATGCACTAAATTGTACACGCAATAGGGGAAAGGCCCCAGTGACAAGAGTGTTCAATCCGAAAATACAACTCCAAAAAGTACGACATCCTGGAGCATCGCTCCAACAACCAAACACAACAACAAATAAATCCAGAGTTCTTCAAATGGAGGAGGTAACGACCCTCCTCACTCTAAATTTGATAGTTCTCACCAGCTTCCAGTAGAGAAGAAGAGAAAAAAAAATGGGGCACGCGGAAAAGATGGAAATTCAGAGTGAGAACATGGAACTTGACATTGATGTGGATACCCTGTTCCCCTTCCTTGATCATCCCGGAGATGCCATCCACCATAGCCATCCAATGGACATATGCATTACCCAAAATTTTGACGTATATGAATCCTTCATGTTCTAGAGCGTTGTTTTTGATAGTCAGAACAAAAAATTGATAATTGAGAAAAAAAATGTTAAAAATAAGAAAGGCAAATCTCATTCAGAGGTTGACGTTGCCAACATGTGACCGTCCCAAATCTATCAGATTCACACCGCGACTGTAAAATCACTTCATGGTTACATTGGAGGCATTGAGACCGAGAATGACAAATTTAAGGAGTGAGTCAAGGAATTGGAACATGCTTTCATTCCTATGTCATTGCTTGTCGATCCTTTGGCAATAGACATGCCTGGAACTCTTGCACCCAATGTAAAAGCATCCTCCACCTTGCTCACATCCTATAAAGGATATGTGGAGAACAATATCAAAAAAAGAATGGAATTGGTTACCGAGGCGTGGAAAAGATCACAAACCATCACTTCACTCGAAACCAGGGCACATAGCTTGCTCGAGCTTTTGCAGGCCGAATTAAAAGATGAAGAAAATTTCTTTTTAAAAACGGTCATCCCTTTTGGCAAGATTGTCAACAATATGATAGAAACAAAAAGAAGAGAAGAAGATCTTCCATCCAAAAACCAGATCGGCCAATTGAATGCATGTTGGAAATTAAAAGTAAACAACCTGTGTCTCATTGTTCAGTCATGTGAACAAGCCATATCAAAGAAAGATAAATTATTCACAAAGCTGTCAAATATAGACTTAGCCGAGAAAACCAACGACTTCCAAGACCCCCCTCTTAATCACAAACTCCTTTCCCTTACCCACACAAAAGTTCAATAAACAGGTTGCTATGTTTAAGACATTGTCTTTGGAAAATGTTTACAACATCCTTCAATTTGATCAAGCTCATGTCCATTATTGGCTAGTCAAATATGCAGTACAGAATGAGGAAATTCATCAGGCTCTCTCTAATCTTTCTATCGAGCTCCAGGACTTAGAAAATGATCTTTTTAACATAAAAATCCGGAATGAGATCAACGCCGCCCTAATGAGAGGCTACATTGAAGAATGGTTCGAAAGGCAATTGAAACAAGCCGCCGATGAAAGACAACATGCAGTTGTCCTTGAAACCACAGTCGTCGGCGACATCAATGAAACGACAGCCACAAGAAAATAGCCAAAGGAATCATATGTACCCTCACTGTAAGTTTACTCATCGCATATTTCTTTGTTTATCAACCCAGTCATTCCAATTTCTTAAACACAGGCGTTATTCCAGTTTCTTAAACACAGATGTATAGGCAAACACTTATACCTTTCCATTTATTTTATTTTGTAGCTATTGCACTTTATCTTCTTTCCACAATCATGTTTCTTGTATGCATTTCTCTAATGGTACACGGGAGCCCCAATCCTAGTCTACATGACAAATGCATTCAAATTCCGGTTTATATGTAACAATTTTTTTATTTTTTTTATATTTCAAAATTTCCAGTAGTATGTAACAAAATTTTATTCTTTGACACATTTCAAATATAAATGCATTTAAATTTTTATATGTTACAGACTCTATTCTTATCTTTCACCACTAAGTATGACAAATGCATTTAATTTTTAATATGTTACAGACTTTTATTCTTATCCTTCAACAGTTTGTTTGGAAAATGCATTTACTCTTTTATATGTTATAGACTTTTCTTTTTTTATATATTTCAAAATAAATGGTGTTCAACAATGCAACATGCATTGTCACCATATATTTTATGTCATCATATATTTTTATCTTTCAACAGTCCATATGGAAAATGCATTTAAATTTCCAAATTTATTCTTGCTCTGCCTGCCAACCGTCATTTACTTTTGCCCCATCTAACGTGATATACATGTTGCACACAACATTTCCGTGATATACATTCTACACCGAACACTTTGTTTCATTTACAATTCCACAACATTTTCCACAATTTGCTTTCTAGCCTCGTTGGCAGGCACTGAGCTGCCACGCAGCCTTGTTTTATACCATAACTTTTTGTTTCTTCTTATTTTTCTTATATTTTATGTTTTTCTAATTTTTATTTTATTTTATACCATAGTGTTTATTTTCTCTTATT
>ML778293.1:35375-71820 GCA_009831015.1 Picea engelmannii
GATCTCAAAAAAACTTCATTTAGGCCCTCAAAATGGCCCCGGAAGTTAAAACCTGCTAAAAATAGTAAATTGCCAAAATGGCCAGAAAACTATTTTGAGCCATTTGGAAAAGGTGGGTGGCCCCCGATATCCACCTGGATCAACTATATACATACATTCCTTTCTAGCTCAACTCTTTACCAACCTGCAAAATGAAGATTTAATGGTATGATGTCATTCAAAGTGGTAGAACTCTTCTAACTTTTAATAAGAGTCATTTAACCAAGGTCATTTATGGTGTATTCATGAAATAATTGAGCATCATCAAGATAAGCCAATTCATATATTAACCTCATATCTCAAGTGAAGGATGAATCAATAATGGCACCCTAAATTATTATTTCATATCCAATTGCTTTACTAGCATGTCTACATCATCCTTTTAGTGATGTAACAACAATTCTTACAAACTTCAACTCAAAATTAAGATCGATCTCTTATATGAAAGTTCACAATAGTTTACATGAGAAGTTTCAAAGGCATGATTAAAGTATGTTTCTTGCTATATGGTCATTTCACACTAGCCCATTCTAAATAGTAGTATACACCCCACTTAAAACTAGCATTCAAAGTACACAATATAACATAACATTCAATATGAATACAACTAGGCAACAATGGCATTACCTAAACATATCAAGTACAATTTCTTGTTCCATAGTTAAACCCATTCAAGCATTCATATCAATACATATATACATTCAAATTAATAGAGATATAGAACCCTCTTCAGTAATAATAACTTAACTTGGAATAATGTCTAACATTTCTTATTTATAGTCATAGTAGATGGGAGATGCGAATGGCGATCTGAGCACATTCAATATTTTGCAGTATGAATAAGCCAAGGGTTTATTTCATAATTCCATGGTGGTGGATGGAGGAGGGGGCATTGCTCCCTCCTACAATAATGCACTAGCTGGAGAGAATCACACCCCTACTAGACACACACCATCTCACCCTAATAGAAATAAGGTCGCAAATCGCACAACAGGAGTGGAAGGAGTAGGTAATGGGGATGAATGCATAATGAGCACCAATAAGGAGAACCAGAATTAGGAGCATCCTACTCCACGAGGATCAAGCCATGAAAATCCCTAAATATGAAATTACTTCAACCAAGATTGGGGACTATATTCATCATATGCAAGATCATATCATCATTGAAAAATTCATGGGCATTTGGCCTATGGAAAAATCTATGACCTAGTGGATCCAAACTCGTTGGGAGCCAAAGGGATAGGTAGATCTCAAATTAGAATCCAAAGTATTCTTCACAACAATATTCACCAACCTAGAAGATAAGGAGTGAGTTTTCGAAAACAACCCTTATTTCTTTAACTCATTAGGACTATATCTCTAACTTTGGTTGGAAAAATTCAACCTAGAAAAAGAGGAATTCAAAGTTGCCCTAGTATGGATTTGATTATACTCACTACCACAATAATTTTTGGAAGTTGAAATCTTGGAAAGCATTGGGAATGCCCTAGGATATTTCGTCAAAATTTTAGAAGTAACCAAACAGGGGAAATATACCTCTTACATCCATATATGTGTCTATATGAATGTTTCCAATACCCTACTAGACTTCATATGTATGAGCTGCTAGGACACATAATGGATGCAAATAATCAATTATGAGCATATACCCTTCCACTATCAAAAATTCCATGAACAGGACCATCTCTTTCAGGATTGTCCGCTAAGTAAGTCATTTCCCCAATCAAGGAACCATAATCTGAAAGATTGTGATGGTTTTGAAACAGTCACTGCCAAAAGATGAAACACCAGAAAGCCAACAATGCCCCATGCCCATAAAAAAATCCAAACAAGCAAAAGTTTCAACATCCTATCCCAAAACCATGAAGAACCCACCAACAACACACAAAGGGAAACACCAAAACAAATGCTAGTATAGATAGAACAAAGAAAAAACAAGAATCCAGAGGAACATGATAAACACAGGAAAAAAATGGAAACGAATGTTCCTGATGGGGGGAATGAGATACAAACATGACACATGAATGCAAGGACTGCATAGATTTGGATGATGAAGAGGAAATGGAACTTGGTGATCTAGATATGCAGTCCCTTGTAGCAGCTTAGAAGCAACAAGAGCCAAATTCCATCCCTGAGTAGCAAATCCAACTTGTAAAAGATGCCCTTGTTAGAAGCAAAGACTCACAAAGTACACCAAAAAAAGGCATTCCCTCTACATCTTCTTCCTTATGGGTTAAAACCAATGTTTCTAAGAATTCTTCCAAATTATCAAAAGAGGAAAATAAACGAGGTCAAAGAAGCAACACGCATATCCTACAAGATTTAGGAGAAATGTTAGTAAACTAGGGGCAGATAGTGTTGATGACATACACATTTCTTCCTAACCCCCCTAGTTCCACATGAAGATTGTCTCATGGAATATTAGAGGCCTAAATTGTAAGAGAAAGCATCGCCTTTTAAGAAATAAAATCACCAAGGAACAACCCACATTTGTAATGCTACAAGAAACCAAATGCCACAACAACCTAGTTTCAATAATAGCTTCCGAGACTTGGAAAGGATCCCAAGTGATCACGATCGATGCCCAAGGTGTTGCAGGGGGATTATGAATCATTTGGAACCCCATTAAAATATATATGATAGCTTTCTCCTCTACAAAAAGACTATATAAACTCAATTTCAACTCATCATCTCGACACTAACTGGATTTTTAACCAATTTTTATGATCCTCAAGCAACTTCAAATAAGCTCCTTCCAAGTGCTTAGAGATATTACTGGGGACAATCATTGGTTAGTGGGGGATGACTTCGATATCATCACCTCAATGGAAAAAAAAATGTGAGGAATTCATATACTAGAACAAGACTCACAATGTTTCAGAGACTCAATTCAAAAATTAAATCTGGTTGATCTAGAAACAATTAATGGCCTAGACACCTTGAACAACCAAAGGGGTGGGGACCACCAAGTAGCCTCCAGGATTGATATATTCCTTTCTTCAGAATCACTAATCCTAATAGGTCTTCATTTGGAAGCCTCCATCCTATCCAACTCAGGATCAAATCACTGGCCTGTCGAATTAGAGATCGACATATCAAGCAACCCAAAAAAATGTTTCTAGTTAGATCATCCATCCTTACAAGAAAAAATTCATCAATTGTGGAAAGAAGTAGACATCGAGAAAGGTATCCCTATGTATTGATTCCAACAATGCCTCAAACTTATCAAGCTCCATCTCAAAAAGTGTAATAAAGAGGCTTTCGAAGACATCTTCAAGGCCAAGAGGGAAATTGAAATACAAATGAAACAAATCTAGCATACAATGATACTGGAAGGACACATAGAGAGTCTCATCACATAAGAAAGTCTGCTCCAAATTCAATTGAACAATTGATACAAGTAGGAAGAACTTCTATGGAGGCAGAAATCGAGAGTTCAATGGCTCAAAGAAAGAGAAAAAAAACTCTAAGCTCTTCCACAAATCTATAATGAAGCATTCTCACCACAATAGAAATGCTTCCATAAAAGACATCCAAGGAAACCAACTAAAATACCATGCAAAAATTGAAAAAGAGTTGGCACACTATTTAAAAACCCTACTCTCATAGCCCCAACGAGACAAAAATGAAGCCATTCAAAAAATAACCAGAAACATCCCCAAGTTGGTTTCACGGTAAAAAAATTAGGCCCTTCTTAGTCCCACTACCCTAGAGGAAATTGAGTGAATAGACATGAAAATTCCCAAAGGAAAATCTCCAGGACTATACAATTTTACCACTGACTTCTTCCAAGCATGTTGGACACTGATCAAGTAAGATGTTTGGGATCTAGTGGAAGACTCGCGTAGGTTTTCCAATGTTCTACCAAGCCTTGATGCCACCTTTATAGCTCTCACACCAAAGGAAGACAAAGCTAAAGACCCTAGTAAATTCCAACCATCTCCCTTTACAACATGGTTTACAGAATCATCACTAAAGTCATTGCAAACCATCTCAAGCCCATTCTTCCTAATCTATTTTCTCCTACGCAAACTGGATATGTAGAAGGACACCAAATTTTAGATGGTATCATTTTGGTTCATGAAATGATTCACTCTCTAAAGACCACCAAATCAACTGGAATACTCATCAAGTTAGACATGTCCAAATCCTTTGACAAGCTGAACTAGAAATACACCAATCAAACCCTCCTTGTCTTTGGCTTATTCGTGTCCTGGATCAAGTGGATAATGTCTCTCACCTCCTCTGTGGTTTTCTCCATTCTTATTAACGGTTTTACATTAGTTACCTTCTTATCCTCTTATGGCCTTCAACAGAGAGACCCCCTATCCCCTTTCCTCTTTATACTAATTATCGAGGTTTTGGGGAGAGCTATTAAGGAAACAATGGCTAACAACAAAATCAAGGACCTATGATTCTTTGGGGACAATGTTTCGGTCTCCCATCAAAATTTTGTGGACGACATGATGCTTATGGGCATCCCAACCATTCATGAAGCTCAGGCCATTATAACGTTCCCCGTTACCAACACTTAAAAAATTCTCTAATAGCAGTTTTAAAATACCTCGTTACCAACTGTTACCCATGATTTTGGTCATCATGATGGTGTACTCAGGCTCCTCATAAGAACTTTCTCCCGAGAAAATAGACATTCATTTCTTCCCATAAAACATACTTTTGAAGAGAGTTCGTAGGCTGCTAATATATTAGGGTGCGAGAATGACCCATTCTCGCAAGCTGCCTTAAGCCAGGGTGTGAACTTCTCGCACTGTGTTGAATAGTTAGGGTGAGAACTCATTCTAAAGCTTGGAAAAAGATGGATTCTTGATGGTTCTAGAAGGGAATCTTCTAGAAGAATGGGTTGGAATTAGAATGGTTATCCTTGTACTAGATTCCATGATATTGTGGGATCATTCTTATCCAACTAACCATCTCATTCTCTCCTATATATTGATGGAATTCTCATGGAAAAGGTTAAGCAAGATTCGTTGGAGAATTGGTGAAAGAATTGTGTGAAGGACTTAGCTTGAACAGGAGCTTGGAGACTCTAGCAAGTCTATCAAGAGGATTTGATCTTCTTCATACAAGGATTGAGCAAGTGTGTGTGTTGGAGCCAAGAGCCACTGAAAGGGAGCTTGCGACATCAAGGTGATCAGGTTGTAATGTTCTACTTTCGATTAATATGATACAGTGGCATGTCCCTTTCCCATAAATCTATTTTCACTTTATTGTGTAATTCCTTGATCATACACATAAGTTAACAATTGAATATATTGTGCTATCTTCACTTTGGTTGGTTTACGTTGTCTTGGTCTTCACCTCACGAGAGCACCGAAGTGAAGCAGGAGCAACAGAGACCCTAGGAAGCGATACAAAGGTATGTTACTTGTTCCTCCCTATTACCTAATTCAATGGTCAAAACTTAGGGAAAGAGTCATGTCCTGTCCTGTTTTGTTCTAGATCCAGGTGGATCTAGGGATATCTGTTAGTGTCCGCACCTACTGATTAGTCCAATAACAAAATTGGCGACTCCACTGGGGAATATCCCATTTTCTTTGTGGTTTTTGGTATTTTTCCTTGGCCATTTGTTCTTGCCTTACCTTTCTCCATTCATATCAATCTCTGAGTCTTCAGGATACCCTGATAGACCCTCTGGGTCCAGAGGCCTCTTCAAATTTTGTGTCTTTTTCCAAAACTTTGACAAGTTTAAGACATTCTTGCACTACACTCCACACTACCCTGCGAGAATCTATAGAGTTTGCACCTTGCTTTTAGGTTCATTGCGAGGTTCTCGCACTCTGGTCAAAGCGCACCTGCGAGAATCACTCATTCTCGCACTGTGTAATACTGCTGGCCTGCGAACCCTATTTTTCAAAAAAATTTATTTGATTTTTGGCATGATCAACTGCCCAGATCATTATAAATGCCTAACTAGACCTTTGTGGACCCTTGGTTGATGTTCTCTTGTCTTCGTTTTTGTGCACGAACAGCCTTAGAATTTCAAAGGATCTTCCTGTCACTTTTGTCTTGACTTTCGTTTCTTGACCTTTCTTCGCAACGATATACTCTCTAATTTTGGAATCTGAGTGTACTTGATTGGTAAAGACCGATGATCGATTGAAAGTTAAGTTTCTTTGTCTTTATCATTTGCTCATTGTTTGAAAGATCATTTTTCCCATGCATTTGAAAAGACTAGTTGGTTTTCTTGTTATTTTTGTTTCCATTGAAAGAGTGGTTTGGGTTCTTATGTATTGCTTGTTTATTGGTTTTTGATTTTCTGCACTCTCACCATCATGGTGTAGGTCCTTTTTGAAAAGTGAACAAACGTTTTTCTTTCAAAAGCATTTTTCGTCTTCAAAAGCTTTGAAAATCAATTGTTGAAATTATTGAAAAATGAACAATAGAGAATTGCTATTTTTGCGTGATTTGTTGCAATTGCATTTTAAAGGAAATTGTGTCTTGTAGTTCAAGTTTGATCCGGAAAACTTCTCTTTCCCTCCCATACATAGCATTCATTGAACGAAAATTGCTATATTTCATTCTTATCCATTCATCGTTGGGTCAGAGTCATATACGACATCAGTTTCATCTCTGCTTCCTTTGAGTAACAACAACCCTTAATAACACTGCACAATCATAAAATTTATCTAGTAACTTTTTTCTAAGGCTCTATTACACCAACACTTAGCTAGGCTAGCGCTTTGGAGTAGGAAGAGAGATACACTCTCCAAATCACAAAACACACAATAGCATCTTGTGTTAAGGAGTGTTAAATTCGATTTGCAACATCTTGTCCTGGGAAGCCCTTCTCACACAAGGGTCAAACACGAGGTCGCATTGATATTGGCAGAGTTACTCACCCTGCTTTGTTGATATCGGTGTAGAGATTTCACGTATTACGGGGATCACTCGGAGGTATACCCACAATGATGAGTGGAATCCTTTTGAGTTGATTTTGGGCTAGATACCCTGCCCTTGTGTGTGGATCAGACTGTCGACTGTCCCCCCAGGATTTATTGTTGTTGGTGGTAACCTTAGTGGCCTATATTTCTAGGTTCTTACACAAGGTGACTGTGAAGGGGAAAGTCTTCACAGTACCTGGAATCGACGTTGGCCAAACTCACTCGGGCTCCTTGGAGGGTATACCCACAATTATGTGTGGGAGCTTGCACCAGGGTGTAAGTCCATTAAGCAGGTCGTCAGCGTAACTTTTCCACCTTAGCCCCGCCCCTTCTCGTTTCGTTGTTGCGGCGTTGGATTTCATCACCAACTAGTGACTTCAAAATTAGAAGGTCTTGTTTGCTTGGTGTTGCTTCCTAGATTTTATTTACTAGTGCGTGTTGTTTGTTTACCAAAGTTGACCATAAGATTTTTTTCATGAAGTTCGTCACTTGGTTACCATATCTCCTCCATGTCGTTCATGTAGAATGTAGGGTTTATCTCCAGAGCATTTGGAAGGTTCTCAACCCTTGCTTACAAGTTCACCTGAGGGCTCTCCTCAGCGGAGTGAAGTCCTAGACGTCACCACCCCACAAGTGGAACAAACTGACTCTCTCGAACATTTCCGAATCACCAATACTCGAGAGGACTTTCGGCTTCACCTTGATTCTGAGCGACCGTTTATGCGACTGAATTCTTCCGGAGACTTAGTTGTTACATCTTCTGGATCGCCAGTTGGACCCTTTCCAGGCATAGAAGGCCAAGATCTTTTTTGGTCTATAGGTGTTTTTCGATAGGACCTTTTTGGTCCAGGCTCACCTGTAATTTCCGAAATCATCCCACCTGTAATCTCTAAAATATCTAGTCCAGGGACTACCACCTATCACTTTACCGTCCCTATCGAAATGGCCCAACATACAGATACTACGAGTGTTCACACTGGAGCTACCGTGGTTAGTCTCGCTCCCATTAACACACCGCGTACGCCCAATGTCACTCCGACACTACCACCTGGATACCATGCGTTGAATGCTTCCATTCCCACTCCTACGCAAACCCCATCCGGCTCTCCTAGTGGTCCTTCTTCTTCTGGGCACTCTCTTCCCGGTTTTATTTCGACACTCCCTCAATTTCCTTTTGGAAGACCTTCCTCGTCTTTTATTGGAAATCTTAATCCTAGTGGAACTATTCCATCATTCACACCAAATTACCAGATTCCCGTCGGTAGACAATTTTACCAAGGTGGCATGACTCAACCCCCCCTCAGCGGGAAAATTCCTTTTGGCACGCAAGTCCCATTTGGAACACAACCCCCAATTGGAACTCTTCCCCCAATTGGAACACCACCTTCGATAGGAGGACCGACCCCACCTTATGGCCAAAACATACCTCCGTCTTTGGTCCAGTATTGGAATCAATTGATACAACATCCTCCTCAATCGACTGGGGGGCAGCAGTTTCCAGCTGCGTCCGTAATACCCCCTAGTATGGGCCAACCTTATCCAGGTTCGTTCAATCCTATCTGGGGCTCGAATTCTCAAACTCACGTTCTTGTTCTAGGATACAATCCCATGAGCTACTATCCTCTCCAACCACCTCTAAATCTGCCTGGGTCTTCACATTATATGCAGACTGCGTATGGTCCTACTGGTTTGCCAACGGGGCTTCCTCCCCAATGTCACCAGTACCCGCAGGTGAATCGACAGTTACCCTTTTTGGCCACTTTGGATCTTCCAGATTTGTCAAGGATTTTAAATGATCCAATTCATCACTCTACCCAATGGCCTGCTATTCCAACCAAGTTACCATCGAACATTCCTAAATTCGACGACAAAGCGGGAGAGGACCCGAATAATCACGTTATGACTTTTCACCTATGGTGTTCATCCAACTCATTGATGGATGACTCTATTCGTTTACGTCTTTTTCAATGAACCCTCACAGGTTCTGCTGCGAAGTAGTATATAGAATTGCCACGAGGTTCCTTCTCTGACTTCAACACCCTCGCTATAGCTTTCCTCACACACTACCAGTTACCAATTCGTTATGACACAGGGACCGAGATTTTGACTTCTCTCAAACAGAATAAAGCCACTCATATATCCGATCACATTCATGAGTGGCAACGGAGACGTCATCTCATTAAACTCGAACTCCTCGATTAGTTGCTGGCAGAATGGTTCACAAAATCATTTGTGAATGACATCGGTCGTGACATTTCCATGGGTGGAGTAGTCATGGAAGAGCAGGCCATAAGTCATGCTCAATACCTTGACCTCGTTTATTCACAAACGAGAACCCTTTACGATTTACTACCAAACTTACCTCGTCCTTCCATTTCCACCACTTCAACTACTCCAACTACTTCGCATGCAACCGATGGTGTGATTGGCACTTTCTAGGCCCAACCACATTCCGCTTCAAGCACAAACCCCAAACCTGCTTCTTCTAATGTTCAAAATGATCCATCTCCTACCCCTCCCACCGGAAAGACTTCTGAGGTAAATGAATTTCAATCTACCCCAGCCGATAAAAACAAATCCAAAAAGGGAAAGGGTAAGAATAAGGAGGAAAAAAATACTTCTCAAGCAGAGCGAACAAAAACTACCCCTGTTGACGATTGGGATAAGCCCAAACCACGATACCCTTGTCTTATCTGTGGTGATGATCACTACACGAAGGATTTTCCACGATGCGTCGAGGTCACTAAGTTCCTTCAAGGAGCTCCAAAACCACCTGCTCCGGCCGTTTTGTCCCAACCCTTCTCGTCTCAACAACAGGCTCAGTTGGTCATTCATGACCAACCCTCATCTTCTACTACATCTTATGTATTAATGTGTACTGGCGATTCAAAGCAGAGCGACGTTGCACTCACTACTCGAGCCAAAGATTATTCTCCTTCTAAAGAGAAGGTTGATGATCTACCTCCTTCCTTGGTACAACCCTATCCCATGACTCCAATTACCACCGGTCCTCTTCATCTTGAACGATCGAGCCTCGACACAGTTCTTCGACCCCCCCGAAAGGGCGTCGTTCGAAAATCGACTTTCAATCCTCATGCTCGTACTGCCCAGAATTACAACATTGTTGAAGATCTGGTGCAAGCACCTTCTGCGATGTCAGCCCTTGAAGTCCTTCAAAGTTTTCCCACACAACAGAAGGCACTGTTGAAAGCTATCGGTGGAATCGAACCGACGGATACGAATTTAATAATCTTTGACTTTGAAGATAACATTCCAAGGCTACCCCCTCAACTCGTGTTCCAGATCCAAGTGATTGTCTCTGACAAAAACATTTGTCGAACCGTTATCGACGAGGGTGCCTCAACGTGTGTCATGTATCTTACTTGCTAGAAAGCCATTGGCTCTCCCCCTTTGAACGAATCTCAGAACACTCTTAAAGCCTTCAATGGCTCCGGTTTTAAGCCCTACGATGTCCTTCCTTCATTGCCCATCACGTTAGAAGGCAAAACGGTCCAAGTCAAAGTGGAAGTCTTTGACACTCCCCTTGATTAGAATATTCTGCTTGGTCGCAGCTGGATCGATTCCATGCACACAGTTGTGTCGACCCTTTTTCGTGTGGTGCATTTCCCACATCAAGGAAAGGTCGTCACCATCAACCAACTAGCCTTCTTTAATTCAGATACCCGTACTGGCAACATACCGTTCATCGCTAAAACTCCACTGGGTTATGAGAACGTCGGTGTAGGCCTTCTCAAGGACTCTTCGTTAATGGGAACTTTCCCCATTCCATCGCCCGATGTTCCACACTCGTCTGTTGCTTCAATCAACATGATCTCCATCGCAATTCACTAACTCCTTGCGTCTCAGGACCCCTGGATAGTATCTGACCCTAGAGATCATCTTCGTTACGACGACGAAATGTCATTAAGTCTGGTTGAATCTGCCTATCAGGCCATTCAATCGACAACACCTTCTACCCCCTCTCTTAGTGATTTATCTCCAGATCCTTTCCGTGTCATTTTTCCCAATGACGAGATGATCATGTCTGTCATGGAAGACACCCCTTGAGAAGATGGACAACATCATTCCATCCTCTTTCTGGAGCAACATACCCTTGAGAACTATCAGCGGATATCGACCCCGTCGACCATTGTTGTCATCTCCACCATTCCCAGGTCCACACACGATGTGTTTTCTGAAGGGAACTTAAGCAATATCTCACCCACGATTCCCCTCGACATATCTGTCAAGCCTGGAATCGTCGAAAATGTCCATATCAGAGCTTCGTGTTCTTCTGACGAAATCGTCACCTATACATCCCTTTTCAAAGAGTTTTGTGACATCTTCGCCTGGAGCTACGAAGAAATGCCAGGTATCGACCCTGGAATTGTGATACATGAGATCAAGACATACCCCAGTGCTAAACCCGTCTGGCAACACCTTCGTCCTGTTCACCCATGTAAAGCAGTGGCTATCAAGCTCGAAGTCGAAAAACTTCTTAAAGCTGGCTTTATTTATCCGGTGGCTCTCACAGACTGGCTTTCCAATCTTGTCCCGATCGACAAGAAACAAGGCACCATTCGTGTATGCGTTGATTATAGGGATATCAACAAAGCTTGTCCCAAAGACAACTTTCCTACCCCCTTCATCGATCAGATTGTCGACGATTGTGCCGGAAGTGAAATCTTCTCTCTAATGGATGGTTTCTCCGGGTATAATAAAATCAACATTGTTCCCGAGGATCAACATAAGACTGCTTTTATTTGTCCTTGGGGTACTTTTGCCTATCGGAAACTCCCTTTCAGTCTCAAGAACGCTGGTGCAACTTTTCAACACGCTATGTCTTATGCTTTCCATGATATCAAGCACATCGTTCAACCATACCTGGATGATTTACCTGCTCATTCAATGCGCCGAATCGATCACCCGACCCACCTCCGAGCCATTTTTGTCCATTGTCAGTTCTATCGTATACGTTTGAATCCTCACAAGTGCGTTTTCTGCGTGGAATCTGGTCACCTTCTAGGTTTTATCGTTTCACGTCAAGGGATCAGGGTGGATCCTTTAAAGGTTGAGGTGATCCTTAATCTCCCTCCTCCTTCTACACTTTGCCAGTTACAAAGTTTGCAAGGGAAAGCAAACTTTCTTCTTCGTTTTATCCCAAATTATGCCGAGATAACTCGTGGATTTACGCGGTTACTTAAAAAGGGGTCTGAGTTCATTTGGGATACCATTTCCAACAATGCTTTCGAAGCTTTGAAATTATCCCTAACACGTGCTCCTCTTCTCTTTCCCCCTGATTACAGTCGCGATTATTTCCTCTACCTTGTTGCCTCGGATTACACCATTGGTATGGTTCTCATCCAAGAGGATGATGCTAACGATGAACATGTGATTTACTACTTGAGTCTAAGTCTAACGCCTACTGAAATCAAGTATTTACATGTCGAAAAACTGGCCTTGGCTGCCGTCCAAGCCGTCCAACGCTTCTGGCACTATATCCTCTCATGCAAAACTACAGTGATTTCTAACTGCAACCCTATGCAACACATTCTCACACGTCAATTGCTAGGGGGAAAATACTCCAAATGGATTGTGATACTCCAGGATTTTGACTTGGAATTCGAACGCGCCAAGTCTAAGAAGTCCTTAGTATTTGCTGAGTTGATATGCGACTTTCCCTATTATGAAACGGAAAATGTAGCAGCTGATTCATTACCCGATGAATCCCTTTTCCTCATCAGCACTGATGATGTTTGGTATGGTGATATCATTATATATCTCCAAACCCAGACTTTCCGGCCACCTTTGTCCAGTACTGACCGACATCGAATACACTATCAAGCTCGTCAATACATTATCCTCAGGGATACTCTTTATCGTCGGGGGATTGACTCTGTTTTTCGACACTGCCTCACGTTCGACGAGGCCGAGAGAGCTCTGAATGACTACCATTCTGGAGCCTGTGGTGGTCATATGTCTGGGTATGCTACTGCCCAGAAGATCTTACACGCAGGGTATTTTTGGCCTTCTTTATTTAACTTCTGCATAATCATTCTTCAGAAATGCCATGCTTTCCAGACCTATAATAACAAGATACGGTCACATCCTTCTCCTCTTCACCCTGTGGTCTCCATTGGTCCTTTTGCGAAATGGGGCATTGATTTCATTATATGTCACCCTCACTCGGTCGGGGGGCATGGTTACATTATTGTAGCCATTGATTACTTTACGAAATGGGCCGAGGCGATGCTGACATTTGACAAAACTGGAAAGACCGCAGCATTATTCATTTTTAATCATGTCATAGCTCGTTTTGGTGTTCCCCAAGCTATCGTCACTGATCACGGTAGCCACTTTCGAAACTTCATGATGTCTGAACTTACTGAAAAGTTGGGTCTTCGCCATGAAAACTCAACACCCTATTACCCACAAGCCAACAGCCAAGTCGAAGCAATTAACAAAGTTCTCATAACTATGCTCCGATGAATGATAGGGATTCACAAAACAAGTTGGAACACAATGTTATTTTTGGCATTGTGGGCTTACCGGACATCCATCAAGTCTGCTACTGGGTTTACACCTTTCTGGTTAGTCTATGGTGTGGAAGCCATTCTCCCGATTGAATGCGAGATACCCTCTTTAAAACTAGTTGTTGAACTCCTACCCAACACTTCTGCTGAGGAATAATGTCTATTGTATCTTATGTGATTAGACGAAACTCAATGTGATGCCACCCTAGTCATAGAAGCTAAAAAAAAACGTGTTAAGGCCCAATACGATAAGCATGTCAAGCCTCGCATTTTCTCCGAAGGTGATATTGTTCTCCTCTATGAACAAGACCAAGATATGCTAGGAGATGGAAAATTTGAAGCTATGTGGCGAGGTCCTTATATCGTTCGACGAGTTTTGGAAAAAGGAGCTTATGAGTTGGTAGATTACGATGGTATCCCTTTGAGTGAACCCAGGAATGGGTTGTACTTGAAGAAGTACTATGCATAAAATCACCTGTGCACGAGTACTTGTATTTTTGTTGTATCATACTTCTTGTGTGTTACTATAGCTTTCTTTTGTCGTTATCTGGTCTCTGCCCTTATGTGACGTTGTGTTTGATTTCCAGATGTCAGAGTCTTCACTACCCTATATTGGCTTCATTGATGGCGCTAGGCGTAGTACTCATAACCTTGCTTCCGCTGCATGGGCAATTTACGCCCCTACAAACGAAATTGTATCCTTACGAGGTGTGTGTCTCGGCCGTGCGACCAACAATATTGTAGAGTATAGCACCGCTATCAAATTATTGGTTGATTCTATCTCGCTTGGAATTCGTCATTTGGTTGTGCGACTCGATTCGCAGCTTGTAGTACTACAGTTAAGTAATGTCTATACTATTTGAAGTCCTACTTTGTTACGGGTGTATTTGCGAATTCGCCTCTTGGAACGTTATTTTGATTATATTGAATATCAACATATTCCTAGATGTCTAAATACATTAACTGATGCATTGTATAACTATGTATTAGACAGACATTTGAATCATTTATAAATCAATCACATCAATTTTCACACAACACATGCTAAAATGGTAGAAGCCGTCTGTATATATAATGATCAAAAGAGTTTTTTTTTACAAAAAAGTTTTGTCCGAAGACCAAAATGTCAAAATCTGAAGTTCATAGCTTCTACAAAGTGACATCATGGATGACGTTCATGGTGACACATGACTGCCCAAACAACTCTACAGAGCATTCGATTCATGGACTCTGACACTCCTACTGTATGACGCTGGTCACATCGTGGAACCTCTCCAAGAGGCATGTCTGGAATATCCGCTGTCAAACCCTCTATGTTTTGTTCCACTGCTTGATAATCCCTAGCTTCCCATTGTGGCACTGGCACTACCTCTCCTCGCCGCTGAATGGGAGAAGTACCAAAAGGTCAGTAAGGTCCCACATCTATGTCATCAAAAACGAATTTTGTATTTAGTCTTTGAATGAACATATAAAAAACATTTTCATATGATAAAAATTCGCAAAAACATTTAAAAAGGAAAAAAATTGTGTACTTCTTACCAAGTTCCCCCCACTGAGCATCCTCCGGAAGGACTAAGTTCGTATCTCCTCGAAAATCCAACCCGGCATAAGCATAATCATTGACCATCAACATTTGTGGTCACAGCCAATCGAAGAAGGTATCATCATACTTGATGATTGGTCCAACAACGTGTCAGGCCATGAGCCGACACCATCTCATCATTCTTGGATACCTGGGAGCCGGTAAATTCCACTCAACCTGCAGCCTCAGTAATGGAACCCTCGTGAGGAAGAAGGACACTAACAAAGATTCGTACCCGAATTGCTTCAGGTCGCCTCGTCTGCATTTGGTCAACTTCTTTTTCATACTATGAAGCACAACATCTGCCCAGTTAAAAACCCGAGGTTCAGTACACTCTATGGCATACTGGAAGTAACTCTGTAGCGTCATGTGAGGAGCGGAGCTCCCAGCCATCCGAGCTATGGTGAACAGGATAGTGCAGAGGGTCAAATCCCGCACTCCCCAAATAGCTACTTTCCCTTTCTTCCTCTCTGCCTCGGGAACATAGTGTAAGCGACAGTACTCACTCATGGGTAGCCCACCACCTCTGCTACCAGTTAGGCTCACATGGTGCCCACGCTGTGACAGTCTAGTCAAGAAGTAAATGTCCTCAATATCTAAGGATAGTGTGTGGACCCCTACATGAAATACCTGTTGATCGAGATCCCACATATGCACAAGGTACTCTAATAACCTGACTTGGGCCCTCATGCCCGGGATACGAAAGTACTTCAAAAGACCACAGTTCCTCAAAGAAACAATAGTGGGTGGATGATTTCCGGCAATGGCATTATCTTCTTCGTGCTCCCTTTCGCGCCATTCAAGAACCATTTTGATGACCAACTGCCTGCATAAGAAGCACAAGAAGAGGATTAGTAACTCTATTCATGAATTGATTTTTTTTCAATGAGCAAATGTTTAAAAAACTTTTATGCTTTGTGGTTCTCGCAGGCTGCTGTGGGCTCACCTGCGAGAATGACCCATTCTCGCAGGTCCTGTGTAGCCCACCTGCGAGAATGGATGAGCGCAAGTAGGGCTCACAAAACAAACTCAAAAAATGAGTTTTAACCAATGAAAATGCAAAATAAAACCATGAAAGAGTAGAGGACAAAGAGCCTACCTCACTGTCGCTGACAGCTTGTCGAATGGATGCTCGTAACTCCTGCAATCTGATGCCGAACTTCGAGGGTAAAAAGAGGGGTTTTGGGGCTCAAATAGTGAAAAGTGAAAATGATATGGTAAAAAGAGTTTTATTTCTTTATATTGACTTTTACCATGTTATTTAATTTTTAATAATTATTTATTTATTAAACCCTAATCCCTAATGCCCTTTTGAGTGTAACTTTTGCAGGCATAATGACTTCGATGTTCATGTACAGGGATGCAGACATAATTTTTCTTTTTTCATCGCATATTTTGATTGTTTTTTATGATTTTTGTATAAAACCTCGAGCTGAGTCTTTGTCCATTCTCACGCTTGAAAATACATGAGAACGCGATCGAGCATAATTTTATCACTTTTTCGGGCTCAACAAGGTTATACGAAAAAGGAACCTCCCTGGAGTCCTCTTTAAGCTCTTTTCAAACTCTCTAAACATGAAAAGATAGCCGAGCGACCTTGCTATTTTCACGCTTGATAAAGTATTTTAAGAAAGCATCTGGTAAGCGATAATTTATCTCTTTTTTGGTTTCATCAGACTACCTTATGAAAAAGGAACTGAGAGATTTCTCTTTTAAGTGTTTTTCCAGACTCTATAATCATGAAAAACCTTCGAGTTTTCTATCTTTGGACTCGTTAAACAAACATCGACAGACCCGTAATGGGACCGAACCACTCCTTATTAGGGTTCGTTAAACATACTCCGAAGGACTTATCCGAAGGATAAGCTTATATCAACAAGCATATGTTATTCTCCTCAAGCTTGCTTAAAAATAAAGAGGTACTCGCCAGAAATGGTGGGGGAAAATTTGGGAAAGGGATATGTTATCATCTTCGTATCGATTGGCAGTAAGTGTCGCTCTTGAACATGACACCCCCTATTCATTATTTGAAGCCAGTTTGGGAAATCCATTTGTCTCTCATTCGATTTGCTACAAGGTCATTTCCTGTGTCGTCTTTGAGTCAATGCTGCCAAATCATTGGTCGTGTCGTTCATATGTTCAAGAGAAGTTCATCCAAAACCTCTATTGAGTTGGCCATCTGCAGTTGTCTATTCTCTCTGTGTCGGCCTTCCCTGTGTCCAGTCCAACTTACATCATACTCTGTTTCACCTTCAAAATCTGTTACTCATTTCCTGTCATTGATGGGGGATACATCAAGGCCCTCTTGTGACGAGTTTTGTTCCGTCAACTTCAACTCATTATTTGAAAACAAGACTTAGAAATTATTTGGTACCTTGGAACTTGCATGCCTCAATGGCAGGTTTCCTCACTTTTGATAGTGGGTTTACATCATTGGCCCCTGATCGAAAGATTCCGTCGGATGTTCGACTTCAACTCATTCATTCACACTCGATGGATTGTACTAGTGTACCTTGGGAGTCATTGATATCAATGGTGATTTCCCTCGCACTTGTTAACAGTTTCATCAATGACCGGTAATCAAGTGGTTTCTGCCATGTTCGACTTCAACACATGTAATCACATGGTTAGATTTGTACTTTTGGGCGACAATATTGAAGACCCTGGATATCATCTCTTTGTCTAGGTTGCGATGTAATATGTATAATCTGTGACACATAGATCCACTGTGTATGTCTTGTGGCTATGTCGTCTCAATTTGAATTTTCTCGCATAAATCCACAGTGTATTCCTGGTGGCTATGTTATATTTTGACGACATGGATCCACAGTGTATGATTGGTGGCCATGACCTATGTCTATGATGTCATCCGTCTGTGATCTGAGTATGGGAATGCCTACCTCAGAATTGATATATATGATATTCTGCAGATGCTTGATTGTTCGCAGGTTTTCGATTAAGTGCGCTCCTGGTTTCCGACACACACATGCAGCTTACAAAGTCTTTCGGTTGTCACTAATTCCAGCCTCATACTTTGGGGGGCATTTTGTTAGCCATGATTTTGGTCATCATGATGGTGTACTCAGGCTCCTCATAAGAACTTTCTCCTAAGAAAATAGACATTCATCTCTTCCCAGAAAACATACTTTTGAAGAGAGTTCGTAGGATGCTAATATAATAGGGTGCGAGAATGACCCATTCTCGCAGGCTGCCTTAAGCCAGGGTGCGAACTTCTCGCACTGTGTTGAATAGTTAGGGTGAGAACTCATTCTAAAGCTTGGAAAAAGATGGATTCTTGATGGTTCTAGAAGGGAATCTTCTAGAAGAATGGGTTGGCATTCGAATGGTTATCCTTGTACTGGATTCCCTGATATTGTGGGATCATTCTTATCCAAATAACCATCTCATTCTCTCCTATATATTGATGGAATTCTCATGGAAAAGGTTAAGCAAGATTCATTGGAGAATTGGTGAAAGAATTGTGTGAAGAACTTAGCTTGAAAAGGAGCTTGGAGACTCTAGCAAGTCTATCAAGAGGATTTGATCTTCTTCATACAAGGATTGAACAAGTGTGTGTGTTGGAGCCAAGAGCCACTGAAAGGGAGCTTGCGACATCAAGGTGATCAGGTTGTAATGTTCTACTTTCGATTAATATGATACAGTGGCATTTCCCTTTCCCATAAAGCTATTCTCACTTTATTGTGTAATTCATTGATCATACACATAAGTTAACAATTGAATATATTGTGTTATCTTCACTTTGGTTGGTTTGTGTTGTCTTGGTCTTGACCTCACGAGAGCACCAGAGTGAAGCGGGAGCAACAGAGACCCTAGGAAGTGATACAAAGGTATGTTACTTGTTCCTCCCTACTAGCTAATTCAATGTTCAAAACTTAGGGAAAGAGTCATGTCATGTCCTATTTTGTTCTAGATCCAAGTGGATCTAGGGAGATCTGTTAGTGTCCGCACCTACCGATTAGTCCGATAACACCAACACTTACAAAATGCTCTGATACCAATCTATAACATCCCCAACTTACATTTGAGAAATGCCACTCCAAAAAAAAAATAGTGCACAGATTCTATACTATAACGTTAATCTGCACATAAGCATGTGAGGTAATGGGCATGATCCCAAGCTGGGTCCCGCCACACAAAATTTCCTCTTCAGACGTTAGATACAACCAAAAATTTGATATATAATGCAACTTTGTGCACAATCACTCAGTGCACACAAATATATTACTGTGTGTGTAACCACTCTGAGCATATGACCACTACTGTGTGCACAACCACTTTGGTGCCACACACAAATTCAGTTCTCTTTGTGTGCACAAACTGCTTTCCCTTGCGCACAACGATTCCATCCTCTAGCGCGCAAAAATTATTTCCCTGCGTGCATGACAAGTCTAGCCTTGCCTCAAAACTCATGACCATTATTACAAAGTTAACTAACATGATTAATTAATAACCGTCATACTCTGCATATGCGACAACAATTACTGAATAAAAACATCACACTTACATGTACAAACAACATCATGCATAATAACGACAATCAATTATATGAAAAGTCATACAGAAAATAAACCCATATCAAGCATAGTTACTTAAGCACACAATAAATTAGACAAGCACATAAAGGACATTTATATTTTATGAAGAGTCACCAACTGCACGCAAAGCTCACACATTTCTCCCAGCCATAGAATTTGTTGCTCATATACTTTCAACAACACGTCACCCCCGAGTTGGGGCTTAAACTCCAACAAGGAAAAAGGATTCCTAATGCTAGGTTAAGGTCTGGTAATCAATAGAATTGTTCATTCCAAGGTGCCAACTGTTGCAACTAGCCTACAGTCTCGCATTCCCCACATGCCTAACCCACTCCAGGAAGTGTGCCCCTTCTTTGCTCAAAATTCCCTCGGCTTCCCCACTTCCTTTCCATGGCTTCAACAACGAGCCGGATAGGAAGTCTCATATCCCAGTAACTAATGTCCAATGCACCAGGGAACAATTCCCAACAAATATCTCACCTGGTGATCCAGATTTATGAGAAAAACGAAATGAAAAATAGATCTATAACATTCACACAGATATCCAGAGAACAATAACATATATACAGTGAAACTTAACTTCTATTCAATAAAGAAATCTGTTGAAACTGTAAAATGCAGAATGAAACAATCTTGCTTGAATGGTGGTAGCTAATCTTTGAGAAGAGATGTGGCGGTTACGAACATTCGCCTAAGAACATTACGATGAGGCATCCAAGAATTTTTAGCATTAAGAAGTAATCAGAAAACCCTAGACATCCAAAAACCTAACCCTAGGAGATGAAGCGCCAAAAGTCATGTGGGCCCTGATGGGGTAAGTTGGTACATCAACTTCCCAGGGTCGTAACTTTTGCATACGATCTTTGTTTTAGGTGCATGATAGCCCATTGGAAAGGTCTATCCGAGGAATACATATTTTTTCATCACAATTTGACTCAATTTACATTGTGATTGTGGAGAGCCCAAAAAATGTTGTTTAGGGCCTTAAAACGACCCCGAAAGTTTAGGACTCAAAAAGCTAGAAAAAAACTGCCAAGATGAAAAATATATGTGAGCCAATTGAAAGAGGTGGGTGGCCACTAATATCCACCTAGATAATTCCCCCCCCCTTAGGAAGCAATGGTCTCCATTTCATTTAGTTCCCCCATCGGATGAGGAAATGTCTGCTTAATTTGGCCTCGGGTGATCCGTAGGATCTTTTAAATGACTATGGTTGAGTTTTAATTTGGCATGCGTTAATTAACCATTTGAGAAATTTAATGAAAGAATGAGGAAAGAAGAGGAATTATAACAGCCAATTACACATATATATATATATATCTGAAATGCAATAATAGATAGCAAACCATAACACACAGATTGATAACGAAGTTCGACACAACTTTTGCCTACGTCTCCGGGCCTTTTCTCTGTGGGGGAGGCTTCTTTATTTCTGTTCAAATGCTCAAAAGTACATTGTTACAATGCCAAATGGCTACAAGAATGATCTGGTATTGTTCGTCCAGATCTCTAGAACCCTGCAAAGAAAATGACATGCAAAACGGACGTCCAGAGCTCCCAGAAATGATCCGACAGTGTCTCCTCCTCAAAAGCTTCTCTGCATCAAACTGACTTTGGCTTGGATTTTCTCCAGCATAACTCTTCTCTGACTGACTGCCCATGGCCTCAAACATGCCTAGTTTATATAGCCTTGAAGTTGGTTTCTCAGCTCCAACTTCCTCCAAGAATTTGGCCTCCAAAAATGCCCAATATCCCCCAAAAATGAAGAGAATCTGCTAAAAATAGGTTTAATAATTATAAAAACCCAAAATAGTATATAAAAAAACCCACTTTTAATCAATATATGGGCATAAACCCCCTTATGTTGTGCGCGTGCCCCTTTTCGTGGTCGTATGGCATGGGTTGCTTGGCCATGTGTTGTTTGCGCAGCCCCCTATGTGCTAGCTCCTGGTCGCATGTGGTGTTCGCATGGAATCTCGGCTTTAAGTTTAAACCCCTGCGCATATAGTTTGGTAACGGTCCGGTTCTATGGGGATCTGCCCGTGGATCGGGGGCTGCACCCCTATCCATACACGTTGCACGTTGCGTTAACCCCTACATATGGTCGTATATACCGGTAATATAACCAAGGGCTGGGGCTAGGCCCCGACCCTTTTCCCCACGAACTCAAACCATATATTAATTCAAATACAATGTTTGTCGTTGGTTTAATAAGAACTGCCATGTGGCCTATTGGCCCGACGGACTTTACCAAAATGCTATGAGGAGGGTAGGTACACGGTTCGAATCCGGTCCAAGCCACAATTTTACATATAACCTTCGAACCAATCATACGGTGCCACATGGCAGCCCGTGACTGGGCCACGTGGCACCTTAACCACCAACCATCACCTGACACGTGTCAACCTATGATTCGCCCACATCAAACTATTGTACTGACATGCGTCACTGTTGTACTGCCTTTTCAGCTTTCCCTGTCAGCCTGCCACATCAGCTGCTGACGTCACCCCGTGCCACGTGTCACCCTTCCAGTGGTGACACGTGCCACCTCGGGATTAGTCCAACTGTACCTCCGTACACCCGAATCCGCCTGACATGTGTCACCTCCTGGTGCTGCCACGTGTCGTCATCTGAGGCTGCCACATGTTGCATTCTGTAACCTCCATGTCAGCTGTATGGACCGTACGGTCTGCACAGTTAGCATGACACGTGGACTGTACGGACTGTACAGTCATCCCCTTTTTTGCCTGTTTGACTTTTCAGACAGAACATGATATCTTCTCCATACGGAACCCATTTGAAAAAGTAAATATACCACCGGAATTAGGAAGACAAGCCGGACGCAATGGCACAGGTTTCGTCGCATTCTGAGCACTTTCATTTTTGAGCATTTTTCAAGCCCTATCAGGCTTCTGGATCCGATTCCGGATCATCAGGTGAGCCACTTTCCTTGGTGCAAGAGTTTCCCTGCTTTGACAACACGATAAAGTTGAAGCTTTTGTTGGAGAGTACCCTTGACCTATTTTTCCACAATCTAATCAGTGGATTCCTGTTCCATGCAGTTAGGGTTGAGCTATGTCAGTGTCAACTGTTCTATCTTTGAGGTGTCCAATAATGGTCGAAAGTATGGTCGAAGGAGGTCCACATTAAACATTGGGTGCAAGCCAAGGAAGGGGGGAATATTGAGCTCAAAATGATTTTCATCCATAACATTGGTGATGGTGTAAGGTCCATAGCGGAGTGGACGAAGCTTCTAATGGGGTCCTGTAAGGCGTTCTTTCTGAAAATGCAACCAAAATTTATCCCCCACCTGAAACTTGTGGGGAACCCGATGTTGATCATGGCGTTGCTTGTACTTGGTATTGAAATTCTGCAAACTATCCTGAACCTATTAGCAGATGTGATGGATTCATTCAATGAAGTGGGTGGCTTTGTTAGCTTCAGTTTGAGCATGGGACGATTCTACCTATGTGGATGCAAGGGGTAGTGCAACATCCATGGGACCCAATGGTTGAAATCCCAAACCCACCTGAAAGGGGTTGTGGCTAGTTGAGCTATGTATGGCTCTGTTGTAGTTGTGTTGATTCCCTTTGAAAAGGACACCATCGTCTTTTTCTCATCAATAGATTTCCAACAACTATAAGCTTGCTCAAAATGAATCTCTAGATCAAAACTTATGGCCCTTTGAAGTTTTCAGGCCTTTAATGACCAAGGTCATCCTACTGCCACATGGCACCCATGTGGCTCCACGTCGCCAAACTTTCTGAAGTGGTACTGACGTGTCAGAACACGTCACCTCTTAGTGTAGACGTGGCTGCAGACATGAAATTTTCCACATAAATTACCCGAGACCAGACTTAATGAGGCTTTGACATCTATTTTTAGACAATGGACTGGTCACATCATATGATGTCGTCCCATGCATTGGGTGTTGGTCATTTCGTAAAGATAACTCCTCATAAACTCCCAATAGCTGAGATCTTATGGAGATCCAATCATTCATTTGGGGGAGTTGATCGACGGTCTTAATTGTGGTGTGCATCCTTAACGTGTGCAAAAGATGACAAGGGTAACTCCTTCTGCACATTGGATTATCATACCACTCCTAGGCACATGGGAACACACGAAGGCCCCCCCTTAAGTGGGTTTTTAAACCACTTATCGACCATCCCCATGAATTAGAGAAATGTTTCTCTAGAGGGATGGTATCCCCAAGCGTGGACTCCTCCTAAGCTTGACAACTTAGATCGATGGTTGAGATCTCTCGGCATGTAGATATGACTGCTGAGGTTTAAGGCACAAATCCTAAGTCTCTACGCCCATTTTGGTTTAGCTTGACACACATGCTTTATGTGGCTTACGCACAGTGTTGCACATCATGAATGATTTGACTTGGAAAGACATGTGGCACTCATACATATTGCCATGTGGCACCAATTTCTGCCTTAACCTTCCCCCCAAAAATACCAAATCTAAGTGACACGTGGAACCACCTACTAGTGATGCATGGCCCTATCCACATCACGACACATGGGCCATTTGTTGAGTGACATATTTCCACCGGATGTTGGATACTAGACCCTCCAACTTCTCCACATATCAAAACTCTTCGACAACCCGGGGTCCGATTGACCCTCCTTTACTAAGATCAACAGTGGATATCTATTCCCCCTTAGATATAATGACCAGGAACCAATGTCACCATCCCAAGGGTACTAACCCTTAGTTGGGCCCACCCTCGACACATCAACAAATCCCATGTTGACAATGTCACAACACAGGATGACTTGTCATGACACATGGCATGACATGTGGCACTTATTTTTCCTACGAACCTCGTCCAAATATGCCAAAATCAGCATGACATGTGGCACCATTTGATGGTGACACATGGTCATACCTAGACATGCCAACAGGCATGCCACATGACACTACCACGGTGAGACACATGGCTTTCCCGTATGCTGACACGTAGCTACCGAACACCAAACATCGAGGCCTTACCTGGGTATGAACTTGGAAAAACTCCCGGTGTCCGAGAATTAAGATGGATTTAATTAAAATAATCCTTGAGATTACAAGGAGATTAACTAGGAGATTAACAATAAATACTCTTGATAGGAAATATATAAACATAGTCCTTGTACAAGTTTAACAAAAACATATTGAACATTATAACATAGTAGTATTTGTTAACATGAATACAAAGTTATTCATACAAGAATTCATACAAGTACATGGTGAACCACTTATCTTGTATAAATAACCACCAAATGCATATAGACCTTTGCCTTTCCCCCCATCTATAGACTCTGCTGCCCACAAAATGATAGCAGTTTTCCCCCGAGCTGGGCTTAAACTCCACTTGGGAAAAAGGGATTCTTATCCCAGACTAGTCTAGTAAACAATAGTAATTCTTAGATTTAAGTTCCAACTCCAACTAGCTACAATCTCTAATTCCCCACATGCTTTTCCCACCCAGGAAGTGTGCCCCATCAGATGCCCTACTTCCTTTCTGGGCTTCAGTAACAAGTCGTATAGGAAGTATTTGAGCCCTCTAGCTGCAATTGACACTTTGGGAATTCAATTCCCAACATTTCTCCCACATGGAGAGAATGCTTATGGTCTTAGAAACCCTCTTCTTCTACAGAATACAGGCTTGACAACCCGCCTCTTCTACATAATGTGGGCTTGAAAACCTACCTCTTCTACAACATATGGGCCTGACAACCCGCCTCTTCAGTTCCAATTCACCAGAAAACACTTTTGAGATTCCCCCCTTGTGGTTATGTTGATGTCAGCAAGTATAGATGGTAGCAAAGGAGATGATCCTCTTCCACGATGGTGAGAAGAGGATCAATACATAATACGGGCCTGACAACCCACCTCTTCTACATAATGTGGGCCTGACAACCCACCTCTTCTACAACATATGGGCCTGACAACCCACCTCTTCAGTTCCAATTCATCAGAAAACACTTTTGAGATTTCCCCATTGTGGTTATGGTGATGACAACAAGTATAGATGGTAGCAAAGGAGATGATCCTCTTCCACGATGGTGAGAAAATGAAAGTTCAGCCCGAAACTACACTCTGTTCTCCCATTATATTTGCATATGCATAAAATGATACTTGTCACTTTGTGATATCCCATTGCACCCACTTGGTGATTAGTTTCTCTCCCATAGGAACTTAGGATAGCATAATGCATATGCATCCCTAAATTAAATTTTAGAAATTATTATAAAAAATATTCTCTTGGCCTAAGCCCCTTAGCCTAAGACTCTTAGCCCCTTTTTCCATTTTTCTAGTGGAGTTTATCCCCCTTACTCTTTTGTTGGGTCAGTTTGCATGCAATGGTGTGACTTTATTATCATCCATTTATGATTACATAATACACAGGATATGCCTACAGGATTTTTAGTATATGGCTCACCAACCTATTTAATACACATGCACTCTAGCCTCAAAATAACACATCTCACCAGCCTATATGATCGATTACAACCAGGGTCAACCTGGGGTGTTACGTGACCAAACCATGGACACAATTATTTGCAGTGATTAATTATGAACACTAGGTCCACAATTATGCTAAATACATTGTCGACATCTATATATATGTGAATTATCAAATTATAGCATATGGTTCATTTAACTCATGATCATAACCATTTATTTGATCAAACAAGTGATCGATTAATCCATATTAGAATGTCGACAACCATTAGATTTTAACATCATCAAATCACACAGTTTGAGAATTGAAATGCACACCATACAACATTTTCAAATGCATAAACCATAATACAATGAGCATGGCAATTAAAACACACCACAAACATGGAGAGTTTACCTTGGAAGCCCAAATGGGAAAACCAACTTTGGATGGTTGCTCACTTTGCATTTCAAAAATCTTGATTTACAATGCAACTCATGGCTCTCTGCGCATACTCCCCTCCTTGGAAAAAATACCATTTGAGAGTGAAAGTACAAAAATAAAAAGGGAGAGTTGGGGTGATGGGAAGGACAAGAAACCTAACCTTTCATTTCCCACTTCTCAGTATTTTCTCCTATTATTATTATTATTATTATTACATTTATTTCTCTTTTTTTCTCTATTTTTTCTCATTTATTTTTACATTTGCATCATCTTCAATAGTTTATCTAACCTTCATTAAAAGCCTATTTATACTTACATGCACCAACTCTTATAACCATTTTCTTGTTTGGATCCAGTTCAGATCACACCTCCCAATTGAGAGACTCTTTTGGTCTCCAAAATCTTAGAGGAAACCAATGTGCCTTATGTCTACTTAATTGGAAGATGGATATGACTTCCCCCCTAGCTACAACTCCGACTCTAGCTCTGGTTCTTGATATGGCTCCGACTCTAGCTCTGGTTCTTGATATGGCTCCGACTCTAATTGTTGGATTGTTTATTCCCACAATGCAAAAGTGTGCTCACCAATTCTCATCTTCGAGAAATATTTAGATCCAAACTCTTCACTCAAAATCCATTTCCATCTTCAATGTGTAAGTCTCTTGCATTCTCAGACTTGGATATGGCCTATCTCAATAACCAATGAAGGCCAAGTCAAATACTAGTCTTATTGTTCAATGTGCTCCTAGCAAGCTATGACATCACATAAAAATTCCACAAGAGGAGGTGTGGATTTCCTTCTTCTGCTAGGACCAATCGCTTCTTAGCATGGAAACAATTATTTGCAGCCATGTCAATTGAATAACAATACTACATACCCCTACATGTTGGTTGTAGGAGACTTGGTCATTAGTAAATTAGTTCATCTATTGGTGAGTCATTATTCAACCAACTTGCAATGAAAGAAACATCAATCCATGCTTGAGATCCTTTTCTACTCTCTCCTACTTCCATTGAAAAAATTATTGCTTCATTGGTGAGGCTAAGCTCTCACGTTGTTGCACATTCGTGTACACTTATTTCTCCTTGGGTTTCCAAGGTAGGGAAATATTTATCCTCTTTACTCTTCACTCTCCACACTCTTCTCTTCACTATGTGGTTTCTGGGGTGAATCTCTGGATGAAGTCACCAACACTTAGCTTCCCAATGTCCACTCAACTTGCAAAGGTGGAAAATGTTGTTGGCACTATTGTATAGATTGTTTAATAGTTTCATTTTCTCCACGTGCCTATGAATTCGTTGTTGGTTTCTGGAAGTATTTTTATCAGTTTTTCTTTGAAAACAATATGTCTTGTGGCATGTGGCTTTCTTCTCGTAGCAATATGCCTCTAGATGGCCTTTCTTCTCAAAAAAGAAACATACTTTGGAATGACAATAGTTGGTAGCTTTATGTTCTTTCTTCTTACAACAATGACAAATAAGGATTATCTTACCTATTGCTCTTTGTTTTCTTGTTTTAGATGATGTTCTTGATGCTTCTTATGAGTGCTAGTGTAAATCAAGTCTTTGCACTTTCCTCATTGTTTCCTTTTTATAATCTACCATAATAAGGATGGAGTGGTTATTTGATGCCACCCTTATTCACTACTGCTCTTTATTCTAATGAGTAGGCCAACTCTGCCATGCCTTTCACCTTCACAAATGTGGTCTTGGTGTTCATGGCCTTTTCCTTTCTACCATAGAAACCTAGGCATTATTTATTAACTCTCACTGCAACTAAAATGGGGCTTAGGATGCCCGCTCTTCTCTTTCCTATCCCTTGTCCAATGTAGGCCATATGCCTTAAAAATTTAAAACCAATTCCCTTGGAATTATTTTCAAATTAACCAAAATTCTCTTGAAAAAAGTCTATGGAAGGTGATCTTATCAAAATTGTCTTGCTCGTGGTGTTGGCCTTGGAAATGGAAATGGAAGGTGATTTTGCTTCCTTGGTCTCTTGGAAAACTTCTTGTATCTTTGTAAGTGTTTCTTCCTTCTTTTACAACTCTGAAAGTAACTAAGCCGCCATTTGAGTGAGCTTATCCTCCTCCCATCTATCCATTTGGATGACCTTCTCTCCCAATTGCAAACGATGCACTCTTCTCTTGTCCCAATTTTCCATAACCACAGTGAGGGAGTCGTGGAATTAATCAAATTGCTTTTTTAGTAATGGCATAAGTTTAGCAGATGTCTCATCCAAATTTCCATCATTTGGTTATACATCTAGACATTGTCCATTAAGCGCTTTCTCTCTTCTTCAAGCTACACATTGATGACTTGTAGGTTTTCCAACCTTTCTCTCTTCACTTTATCCATATTGAGTATGTTCTCTCTTCAAAGTTTTGGAAGGCGTGTCACAATCAAGGATTCAACTTATCTATACCAATATGATTCGTAAATGAGGGCTTATAGCTCACTTGCTTCACCAAAATAGATACTATGAAAAATTATCTCTAATATGTGTTCTTTGTCTTATATATAGACCTATGTCCTTCTAATGGTTGCAAGGACTATCATAAAACTACAAGGCCTAGTGTATACATCACTACTCCATGTTCTTCTACATGCATGTAAGGATGTACGATGCCAATCCACTGACCATTATCATTTAGTGTAACCTACACATGAAACAACTAGATAACAATCGATACTAACCAAGTCTTTGAGTTTGATTCTCAATTGTTAATCACCAAGTAAATATACAAGGAATGGCCATGCTTCTCTTCTCTAGGCTTGAGTTTATTCATATATGCAATGCTTTGTTTCAAGAGCCAATGATAATATGAGAGAAATCTATTATATATTGTTCTTGAACCTGATGGTATGTGAGTCCTCTATTTTCAAAAGGTTTCCAAGATTTATGTTCTCTGTTGCAAAATTGAACACCAAACAACTAACCCTTAGTGTATTGAATGACCTCTTCCACCCTTAATTCCAAATTGATCATTACGTGCTACATGTCTTCATCTTCTTATGATGTTGCATGATAATGATCATCACCTAGTCTGGTTACATGTGTATGTAACAATGTATACTATCAATTATTCCATCTAAAGGTAGGTTTGCATCTTCTAGCTCTTTCAATTCCTACAAAGGTGGTTAGGATTGTAAAGAAAATATAAATAGTAAACTCTCAATATCTAGGACTTAGGATAACAACTACACAATGTTTAGACTCAAGCTCTCACCCAAGGAACCATCCAATTTCCTCATTTTAATCTTAATAAAATGCTCATTCTCTATCACAATTCTATCTCAGTGCAATCACTTCATACAAAAATATGAGCATGAGATGGTTGATATGCAATTCACTCAACTGCATATTTAAAAAACAAAGGTGAGCCCTCCTTTTAATATTTTAAAGGAAGATATTTTAATGGCATGGGAGAAGAACAAGGATTCCTACCAACCAAGATTTAAACCTGGGATTGTCACTCATCATTATTCTCACGAGATTCCAAGCCATTCATATGAGACAACTCTCAAGAAAGAGGACGTCATTGATACACTTCAAGTAATTACAAGAAAGGTGGCAGTCCAAAGAATTAAAATTAAAGGAAGTGTTGAGCATGGATTACCAATTCATTTACCCCATTCAAAGACTATTCCTAGCCACCAAATAAAGACCTAATGAAAGAGGAAAAGACACGTTTCTCTTTGAGAATTGGTCAACTGAACAAGAGAGGTGAATCATCCATGGTTTCTCTCCCAAGAAAAATATGCTCCACAATATGTGTGTATGGCATGTACAACTATTGTACTATTGCATACAACCTCTAAGAGGTTCATTGGAAGTGTATACTATCTCAGGGGATGCATATGGCCAGTGGGAAAGCTAATATGCCCAACAAGGAGGTGAATCAATCCAATGAAAAGCCAAACACCCAACTTCAAGGAAACGATTCGCCCTGTTGACACTCAGAACTGAATTTGGGTTGCAGCAAATCAATCCCGAGGCAACCTCGAACCACTTTGGATTGGAAGCTGCCCTCCCCCAACCCGAGAGGGATCTCTCGAAAAATGTCACGATATGATCTTCAGTAAGCGTGAAAAGGTGGGCAGATTTATGGGTAAATGATGGTCTTGGATTTTTGAAGTTTGGGGGTTAAACCAAGGAAATGGTCCATTGGGCATGGAGTCAAATGAAAACCAAAGAAAGGAGATAATAGCAGTGATCGTTTAACTTGCGGAAAGTGAGGCAAAGTAAGTCTATCTTTCAGTGATTTGATAATCATGATGCAGTAGCGGAAAAAGGAAAGGAAACGCTGATGTAGCAGATAATATATGCAAAATTCTGGAAGTGTAAACTGGTCTTACACCCGCTAATAGATGGTGCAGAGGAAAGACAGTAAACAATTACAGAAAACCAAAATTCGTTTGCTATAGTAGTGGTCGTACTAAAGTATAATGAAGCACATCAGTTAGGAAGATGAAATGAAATGAAGATACATGAAAACAAACTTGTACATAGTCGTGACAGAATAAGGAAGAAATAACCCATATGATAATGACAACACATCAACTGTGGGTAAGGAGCATATAGAATGAGTTCCAAACAAATTTAAGACAACTGAAATAAGGAAGAACATACTGAAATAAATCGACCGTGATGAATCTTACAGTCACAAGTAAAAGATCTTCTTTATTATTTCATTCTGGTTTACAAATTAACTTAGCAAAGAACCCCCTCTTCACGAGAGGTTTATTCCCCAGCTCGCCCCGGCGCCTCCCTTTTCTGTTACATCCCTCAGTCTTTTTTTAAAAGAAAAAATAAAACTCTTTTGTTTAGAGGAATACGAAATGGTTCGCCTTCATGGAATTCCGCAACTGTTAGGTGCATCTGCCAGCTCTTGAACCGTTTCTAATTATTTTGACAAGTGGGGTATCTATGATCCTTTGTATGATTTGATTTTAATGCCAAGTGTCATCGCTGGTACTCCCCGGTTAATCGACTAAATAAAATTCCATCCACGACACTCTGTCTCTGTAGTCTATAGCACTTCCGCCTAGAACCATGGGCGCTCACTTTACGGGATTCCTGACAAAACTCATCACGGCTCTCTATCTGTGTAGCAAAACCGGCCACAACCATGGGCGCTCACTTTACTGGATTCGCTCATATCTTTCAACAAGTCCACCTGACTATTTCACATACGTGATACTTTTTGAATGTTTAAGATGATCCAAATTGTGCTCGCCAACAAACAACATTTAAATATATAACTAAAATGAATGGAGTCTGTGCACTAGTGGATTGATTTCCACAGTAACTGTTTCCTTTTAATGGCGCGGTGCAGGTTCCACTTGATATACCTTGTTTCTTTCCCGCATGCTGCACTCACACCCCCCAGTTTCCAACTCGTGATGTCACAGATTCGGCAGACCTTTCCGTTCTTCAAAAACTTTCATATATACAACTTACCAGTCCCAACTTCACAATATTGATTCAACTTTGATTCGATATGAGAATGGTACCCTTGGCGTTCTGGATTCTCCTTTTGCCAATATTTCCAATCTGTATTATTGCTACAGCTACTGAAGTTGAAGGTCTGATGGCATTCAAGAGATCCATCGCCAGAGACCCCTTGAATGTTTTAACTGATTGGAACAATGCCAGTTCAAATTATGTTGAATTTCAACACTGTAACTGGTCCGGTATAGCCTGTGATTTCCTCCGCAACATAATTTCGATTACCTTACCTGAACAGCAAATCCAAGGTGTCATCTCTCTGTTCCTTGGAAATCTATCCCATTTTTCATCACTAGACCTAAGGTCTAACTTCGTCCATGGCTCTATACCTCAAGAGCTCGTTTTATGCTCCCGACTGGAGCTCTTCAATAATTCTTTGATGGGTATCATTCCTAGTAGCTTGGGTTCGCTCCCTAATCTTGAGTCTCTGGACCTCGCTAACAATTTCTTGGTGGGAAGCATTCCCAACAACATCTCCTTCCTTTGGAAAGTGCATTGACTTAGTAGCCTTAGATCTGTCTAATAATTGCCTCGAAGGCTCCCTACCTGTCGAGCTAGGGAACCTCCAAAGTCTAGAGTATCTAAATTTATTTAATAATGCCTTAACCGACATCGTTCCTTCCACTCTCGGCGCCTGTAGAAACCTTGTCTAGATTTCTTTGTATAAAAACAAAATCAGAGGTTTTGTTCCTCAGGAGTTTGGGGAGATTTCTCAGCTACAAGTGTTGTTGCTCTATAAAAAACAACTTATCTGGGAGCATTCCACATAGTCTTTCTTGATGCAAATTTTTGGTTAGATTGGAGCTCTCAAACAACCAGTTGATTGGTAGCATACCATCTGAGCTTGGATCTCTTCCATCCTTAGAAAATATATCCCTGTTCATGAACAAACTGACAGGAGGGATTCCTGCCAATCTAGGTCACTGCTCTAATCTTACGCTTATGGCACTCTATCGTAATCATCTCTCAAGACCCATTCCCAAAAGCCTCGGCCTTCTCTCTAGATTACAAAACCTTACCATCCATGACAATCAACTTTCGGGTTCTATTTCCCCAACCCTTTTCAATTGTTCCAACTTGGTTGATATCTTGGTTTCCAACAATCGGTTAACAGGGCGATTACCTCCAAAAATAAGAAAATTGAGCATGCTCAATTTTCTGTCAGTTGTTGTTAATTGATTGTCGGAATAGATTCCATCTGCCTTGTATAACTATTCGCTCCTTCGAAAGCTTGACATTTCCAAAAATAGTTTCAAAGGTGTTGACTTCTGGTCATGTTTCTCGAACGGAGCTCTCAATTGTCAGTCTCACAATTTGATGAGATCTGGAACTTGCTTTGTTCAACGAAGTCTCCCCAACCTGTCTATGAGCTTCACATATACTCAAAAGCCTTCGCAAATGATATTTGTCCTGCACTATTTCTTCAACCAATTTCTCCACAACTGTCCTGCTCTCTGGATCGTCCAGAATCCGAAGAGGGCCACTGCTGTCAGAAGAAGAGAGGAGACCACTTCATTATAAATTTTCATTGTAGAAAACTTCAAGATAAATACTCATTTTGAGTGCTTATCTATATACTTGTAAATGTCCATCATGGAATGATCTGCGATGCCGCTCATCGTATACATATTTCCACTGCTGGTCTGCCCATATGCAAATATTATTGCATTGAGACCGCTGAGAGCCGAGAGAGCCACCTCCTTTTCCCCTTCCTCATACACCTCGTCTACTGACGCTTCACTCCCAAATACTCTATCTTTGAAACAAGGTGCTCAAGCTCACACATGCAGCACCAGTCTTTCCTCTGACATTCTTTTGAATGGAATCCATGAAGTAGATAGGCTGCAAGAGGTCTTGTGTATGTTAGACATTGAAGGACCACATTAGCATAGTAGCTGATCGTTTGCTTTCTTGGCTGGCTTGTGACGTGTCAAGATGATTGTCGTTGCCCTTCCTTCACCAAAACCTTGTTAATTGATCAGCTCCCAACTCCTTTGGGCTACAGGACAATCTGTTAATAGAGAAGGAGGTGCTTTCTGTACCTATTCCAACCTCATCTTTTGCGTCTATTACCGGTGACGTTTGATTGATAATATCTGTTACAACACGCCCAACATTCATGAACTCTTAAAAATCCCAATTTAACAACCCCCTAAGGAAATGCAACAACTTTGCGATGACAACCATTGATCTCTGGACACCATAGATGTATGACCCACATCTTTTGGTTGTTGGATTTGACCAAACCATGGAAAAAATGATTCAAAGTGATGAATTATGAGCATTGAATCCACAATTACTTTGAATACATTATCACCATCTACATATATGTGAATTATCATATTACAGGCTATGGTTTAATCAACTCAATGATCATAGCCTATGATTTGAGAAAAAAAGGGATCGATTAATACATGTTAAAGTGTTTCAACAATTAGATTTTAATATCATCAAATTACACAAGTTGAGAATTGAAATGCCCAACTTGTTCAATATAGCAATGAAAATAACATTCCAAATAGAGTTATCAAACAAATAAACCATAATACAATGAACATGGCAATTAAAACACACCAAAAACATGGAGAGTTTACCCTGGAAAACCAACTTCAAATGACTCTTCAGTTTTCATTTTGGAAATATTTAGTTATATTGCAACTCATGGCTCTCTAGGCATACTCCCCTCATTGTCAAAAACACCCTTTGATAGTGAAAGTACAAAAAAGAAAAGGGAGAGATGGGTGATGGGAAGGCCACATTCATGAGTCTTTTCTCTCCTATTATTATTACTATTCTTTTCATTTTTTTTCTTTCTCTTTTGTCTCATTTACTTTTATATTTGCGTTGTCTTTAATAGTTTGTCTAACCTTCATTAATTGACTAATTACACTTGCAGGTACTAAGTCTTACAACCATTCGCTTGTTGGGATCCATTTAAAATCCAAATAGGAATGTTTCTTTAAAAAATGGTTCACACACTTTCTTCCATACCATGACTTGTTTTGAAAGTTGTAGGGTTTATAGTTGACTTGAATATTGAAACTCATATATCTAATTTTTACTTTTTATACAATAGCTCTACACCTTTGTGCCTTTTAGGCCAATTGCTAATATTATTTATTGACATCTTTTGTTTTTAAATTAAAACCACTTTTTTCTATTATACAACATGCTTCAACTAATTCAGTATTAAATAATTACACAAATATATTTATTGCATCAAAAGGCACTTTCTACAACCCAGTATGAAAGAGATGCGTAATTCCTTGCTTAACATGTAGTTGACATGTGTCATTTGAAAAATATTAATAAAAAAAATATTTCAATGTCGATCATAAATAAAATATTTCAATGTTGGCCATAAATAAAATATTTCAATATCTACTTTAAGTAAAATAATTCTATATCAACTTTCTCTCTCTCTCTGTCGAGAGAGAGAGAGAGAGAGAGAGAGAGAGAGAGAGAGAGAGTAATTGAAAGTAAAAAAAAAAAATCAATTTCTACTTACAAGAAAGAGATAGATGTGTAATTCCTTCAATGCTTATATGGAGTTGACATGTGGCATTTAAAAAATATTAATAAGAAAAAAAACAATTTCAATGTGGAACATAACTAAAATATTCCAATGTCCACAAACACACACACACATGATGATGATGATGCTTAACATCCACTGAGACCAATTGGTCTATCAGACCTTAAGAAGGTAAGAGAAGTGTTCCAAGATCACCACAGTTTTGATGACTTATGAGGTTAAAAGGTCTGTATTGTGACAAATATTTTTAAATTGGGATCTAATATGTGTATAGGTAGGACAATCTAAGAGGAGGTGTTTTTCATCTTCTACCCTCTTAGTGTCGCAAATATGACAGATTCTTTCATCCCATGGTGTTTTGGGAATTTTCCAACGTTCAGTTTCACTATGTAGCTGGTGAGAGTTTGTTCTTATTTTAGCAATGTTTTTTTTCTTCTTTGCACTTCTCAAAACTCAGGGGTAATTTTGATATTCTAAATTAGGGTTGACCACCTCCTTGTAGTATCTCAATTTCCTTTTTATCCACTAATTCTTTATCACGCCACATATTCTCCTTAAATTTAGAAGTGATAGTATTTGTAATATTTTTAGTATTCTGCATGATGGTTTCTTTTTGTATTCCCCAGTGATTTAGTCAAGATTTAGCATCTTTATGCCATCCTTCTTGAGCCATTGGTGGTTTTGTCTAGAGTTTGAAGCAATTTTGGGGAACCTTTTGTCACCAATGTTGTTTTTCTTGTTCTTATATGTTAGGTACCTAATCATAGCAATGCTCTCAATGGGGGAAATACTTTCTTCAATGAGGAGGATAGGATAGGGTGTATTGCCCTTAATTTTAAGATTAAAAGTTATAAAATTCTTTTGGATTTGTTCATCTTTCTCCACGATTCTCTAGATATAATGCAA
>ML778293.1:73541-85697 GCA_009831015.1 Picea engelmannii
ATTTTAGTGTTAAAAATAACAATACAAAGTTTCATACAAAATGTGATCAAACATTTTGTGGACACCCATATAAAAGAGGTTTTGTTCCATGTATCCATATGATGCTTCAAAAGTTCAACTTGGATCCATATCTTTGAACATATCACAATCACGTTTAATCATGGGATTAATCCCTTAATCTTCGAAGCACATTTGATATGTTCATTGTAGATCTCATTAGAAAATATAAAATTGTAATAAACCTTAAGGGTTTTATCGAAGGGTCATAATTCTATCAAAACACTATAAGAATCATGAAGACAACCTACTTTATTTATAATAATCTAGGAACATGCAAATCTAGCATGATTCATCCATTGGTTGTTTTTTAGGTTAAGATGTCTATGATTTGGAGCTTCCTGAGATCCATACAAACACATAGCTAAATGTTTGATCCAGATTATTTTCGAAACGAAATGAAAGAAGAGATATTCAATGAAATATTCATGAAAATTGTCAGAAACAAAGAAATACAACAATACTTGATTTCTATTAATGAAATAATTGTAAAGAGACTATAAAAATAAAGAGTGCAAGACTCGCTAGAATGGTGGTAGCTTTATCTCTAAGAAGAGATGTGATGGCTACGCTCATTCACAAGAAGATGATTAAAATGAGGCTTTGAAGGCCTTTTTATGATAAACATGAATTCCAAAACCCTAGACATCCAAAAACCTAACCCTAGGAGATGAAATGCCAAAAGTCATGTGGGCCCTGTTTTGGTAAGTTAGTACATTAACTTCCCGGGGTCGTAACTTTTGCATACGATCTTCGTTTTAGGCGTGTGATAGCCTGGTAGAAAGGTATTTTAGAGAACTACACATTATGCCGTCAAACTTGACTCTATTTACAGTTTGATTGTGGCACACCAAAATAAATTTTTTTAGGGCCCCAAAACAACCCTGGAAGTACAACAAGATGTGCTGACATGAAAACATACAAAGTAAGCCAATTGGATTAGGTGGGAGGCCACCAATATCCACCTGGAAGATGTGTATGGATTCAGACAACCCTGAAAGTGTAGAACTCACCATTACAAAGAAGTACAAAAGAACGTGTTGAACTAAAAACTGACAAGAGGAGCCAGATGGAATAGGTGGGTGGTCACCAATATCCACCTGGATCAATCCTCCCCCCTTAGGAAGAAATGGTCTCCATTGCGTAGAGTGCCCATGGAATAGGGGAAAGCATTTTCTGAATCTAAATCTTGGTGAGCTACGTGACTTGTTGGAGAAGTTATGCTTCTTAACTTGTGGCAGACTGCCACAAACCTGTTGCTGGAGGGGTTGGATTTGTTCCACCAACCTATTGTCTCTGGGTTTGATGGGGCATTGTGTAGACACCATTGTAGGTGAAAAAATAATATATTATTTCTCTTCGAAAATCTATTTTTGCTAGATAGAAGGTGTTGAGGTTGCAGTGGTTGTAGTGGTATTTTGTGCATCCTTTAAACAAACTCTAAAAAGGATGAATTTTATAGTATGAGAGATTACCTTGCGGTGTTGTTTTGGTGGAGCAGTAGTTGGAACTACCTCTGGTATCCTGTAGAGTTGACCTCCTAGAGTAATAATGACACTACATGGTCTAGACTCATAGAGAACATGACGTTTCCACATATATGGTTGACCCAAAACAACATCACAGACGTCAAGAAGGGAAATATCACACACTACCTAATCCTTGAAGTGATGGATGCCATAGGACAGGCGATATTGTTGGTTGACGTGAAGATCGCGTCCCTGGTGAAGACACATGATGTTGTATGGTTGGGGTGTGGTGTTGTCAAAAACCCCAACTGTTTGACGACCTTAGATGAGATGATGTTCTTCTAGCTTCCGTTATCAACCATGAAATGCAATGGGGTCCCCTTCACCCAAATATATAAATGGAAGAGGCGCTCCCCCTCTTCAGGATTTATTGGTTCCTCTCACTGAATTGTTGTGGTCGCGACAGTAGAAATGGGGTATGCGTCAATGATCTATCTGTTTTCAATATTTTTTGGGTCGGATTCTGAATCAGGGTTTGGCTCCGTGTCTTTGACCTCGACCACCAATGATTGTTTCGATCGACATTCATCGATGTTGTGCCAGGGACTTTTGTGGAAGTCGCACCACTTCCCAGTGTCATTCTTCATCTTTACTTTACCCTTTTTGTCATGTGTCTTGGACTGGTTTTCTAGAGGTTGTTGGTTAGGACCGTCTTTACCGTTCTTTGGTTATCAAAGATTTGCAGACCCAAATTCCCATTTGTTTTGGTGCCTAAATTATTGATCAATTTTGACAACATATCGATAGGGAGCTCCTAATGATGAGATGTTTAGGAAATTCATTTCGGTTTGGATGCACCTATGAAGAGCCCCACAGTATTTTAGAACCAGATGTTTCTTGGAGTATTTGATACCTATATTAGTGCACAAGGTATGGAAAGTATTTGTGAACTCCGACACTATTTGGCTCTTCTCTTGCCACAGTGTGGTCCATCTCATGTACTGGTCTTCATAGTTATCATCGGGATATTATTGTTCTTTGACCGCATCCACAAAAAAATCCCAAGTGGGCTCGACCCCATATATTCCATAATTCTCTATGGAAATTTTTTCCCAGTAAGTTTCCCACCAATGTTTAACATGGGGGAGAGCCTTGAGGAGTGCGAAGGTGATATTTTCCCTGTCGGAAAAATTTTGAATAGAGAAATAACCTTCTAATAGATTTAACCATTTTTCTAGGGCATCTGCATCTATCTGAAATTCAAATATGGGAATATCAAAATTAACTTCTACCTTGAAGGGAGAGGTTCCTCCAAAATGGTTGTTGGATGAATATGCACAAGTTGCTATCGGCAGGCGTTGCAGGATGTGTGAAAAATTCTCCATCATTTCATCCCTCTGTGACGCGAGAGCTTGATCAAGCAAGAGGTTAATAGAATCTTTTGCTCCATTATTTTTCTTTTCTGCCGCCATCAAGGGTTTCTTAGGAGTGCGAGAGTGATTGTCCTCAAGAGAAACAAACTCGAGACCCAACTGGCTATACTCGGACCTCGTCGGGGACATGCACTAAAAAATGATCAAGAGTAACTTGTTCTGATACCAATGATCCATATTATTTTTGGAACAAAATGAAAGCAGAGATATTCAATGAAATATTCATGAAAATTGCCAGAAACAGAGAAATACAACAATACTTGATTTCTATTAATGAAAGAATTGTAAAGAGACTGTAAAAATATAGAGTGCAAGACTCACTAAAATGGTGACAGCTTTATCTTTGAGAAGAGATGTGCGGCTACGCTCATTCACAAGAAGATGATTACAATGAGGCTCTGAAGGCCTTTTTATGATAAACATGAATGCCAAAACCCTAGACATTCAAAAACCTAACCATAGGAGATGAAACACCACAAGTCATGTGGTCTCTGTTTGTGTAAGATAGTACATTAACTTCTTGGGCTCATAACGTTAGCATACAATCTCCGTTTTAGGCGCATGATAGCCCATTGGAAAGGTATTTTAGAGAACTACACATTATGCCATAAAACTTGACTATGTCTACATTTTGACTGTGGCATGCCAAAATAACATTGTTTAGGGCCCCAAAATGGCCCTGAAAGTACACTAAGATGTGTTGACATGAAAACATACAAAATAATATAGTTGGATTAGGTGGGAGGCCACCAGTATCCACTTGGAAGATGTGTAGGGATTCAGATAGCCCTGAAAGTGTATAACCCACCATTACAAAAAGTACATAAGAACGTGTTGAACTAAATACTAATAAGAGGAGCCAGTTGGAACAAGTGGGTGGTCACCAATATCCACCTGGATCAATCCTCCCCCCTTAGGAAGCAATGGTCTCCATTGCGTTGAGTGCCCAGGGAAGAAGGGAAATCATATTCTGAATCTCAAGCTTGGGTAGCGGCGTGCATTGTGGGGGAAGTTGTGCTTCTTGAATTATGGCAGATTGTCACAAACCTGTTGCTGGAGGGGTTGGATCTGTTCCACCAACCTGTTGTCTCTGGGTTTGATGGGGCATTGTGTAGACACCATTGTAGGTGAAGAAACAATATATTATTTCTCTTTGACAATCTATTTTTGTTGGATAGAAGTTGTTGAGGCTGCAATGGTTGTAGTGGTCTTTTGTGCATCCTTTGAACAAACTGTGAAGAGGATGAATTTTACAGTATGAGAGATTAGCCTGCGGTGTTTTTTTGGTGGAGCAATAGTCAGAACTACCTATGGTATCCTTTAGAGATGACCTCCCAGACTAATAATGACACTACGAGGTCTAGACTCATAGAAATCATGACGTTTACACATATATGGTTGGCCCAAAACAACATCACAAACATCAAGAGGGATAATATCACACACTACCTCGTCCTTGAAGGGATGGATGCCATAGGACAAGTGACACTGATGGCTGACGCGAAGATCTCTTCCCTGGTGAAGCCACCCGATGTTGTATGGTAGCGGGTGTGGTGTTGTCAACAACCCCAACTATTTAACAACCTTTGTTGAGATGAGGTTCTTTTGGCTGTCGTTATCAATAATGAAATGCAATGGGGTTCCCTTCACCCACATCTGTGAATGGAAGAGGTGCTCCCCCTCTTTAGGATCTACTGGTTCCTCTAGCTGAATTGTTGTGGTCGCAACAGTAGCAGTGGGGTCAGCGTCGATGATCTGTTTGTTTTCAATATTTTCTGGGTCGGATTCTGAATCAGGGTTTGGCTCCATGTCTTTGACCTCAACCACGAATGACTGTTTCGAGTGAGATTCATCAGTGTTGTGCCAGGGGATTTTGTGGAATTCACACCACTTCCCAATGTCATTCTTCATCTTTACTTTACCCTTTTTGTCTTGTGTCTTGGACTAGTTTTCTAGAGGTTGTTGGTTAGGGTCATATTTACCATGCTTTGGTTGTTGCAGATTTGTAGACCCGAATTCCCATTTGTTATGGTGCCTAAATTTCTGCTCTATTTTGACAGCATATCGATAGGTAGCTCCCAATGAAGAGATGTTTAGGAAATCCATTTCATTTTGGATGCACCTATGCAGAGCCCCACAGTATTTCAGAACCAGATGCCACTCATAGTCTTTGATACCTAGCTTGGTGTGCAAGGTATGGAAAGTATTTGTGAACTCCGAAACTGTTTGGCTCTTCCTCTTACGCAGTGTGGTCCATCTTGTGTACTAGTCTTCATAGTTATCAACATGATAGTATTGTTCTTTGACCGCAACCATAGAAAAATCCCAAGTGGGCTCGACCCCATATATTCTAGATTCCTCTGTGGAACTTTTCTCCCAGTAAGTTTCCCACCAATGTTTGACATGGGAGAGAGCCTTGAGGAGTGTGGAGGTGATCTTTTCCTTGTCGAATTTTTTTTGAATAGAGAAATAACCTTCTAATAGATTTAACCATTTTTCTAGGGCATCTACATCTATTTAACCTTCAAATATGGGAATATCAAAATTAACTTGTACCTTGAAGGGAGAGGTTCCTCCAAAATGGTTTTTGGATGAATATGCAGCTATTGCTATCGACAGGCGTTGCAGGATGTGTACACAATTCTCCATAATTTCATTCTTCTGTCGCGTGAGAGATTGCTCAAGCAACAGGTTAAAAGAATCTTTTGCTCCACCATTTTTATTTGCTGCCACCATCGAGGGTTTATTAGGCATGCAAGAGTGATTGTCCTAAAGAGAGACAAACTCGAGACCCAACTGGCTATACTCGGACCTCGTCGGGGACATGCACTGAAAAACGATCAAGAGCATCCTGCTCTGATACCACTAATCTGGATTATTTTCGAAATGAAATGAAAGATGAGATATTCAATGAAATATTCATGGAAATTGCCAGAAACAAAGAAATACAACAATACTTGATTTCTATTAATGAAAGAATTGTAAAGAGACTATAAAAATACAGAGTGCAAGACTTGCTAGAATGGTGGCAGCTTTATCTCTGAGAAGAGATGTGACGGCTACACCCATTCACAAGAAGATGATTACAATGAGGCTCTAAAGGCCTTTTTATGATAAGCATGAATGCCAAAACCATAGACATCCAAAAACCTAACCCTAGGAGATGAAACACCAAAAGTCATGTGGGCCCTGTTTGGGTAAGTTAGTACATTAACTTTCCAGGGTCGTAACTTTTGCATACGATCTCCATTTTAGGCACGTGATAGCCCGTTAAAAATTTATTTTAGAGAACTACACATTATGTCGTTAAACTTGACTCTATCTACAGTTTGACTGTGGCACGCAAAAATAACACTGTTTAGGGCCCCAAAACGGCCCTAGAAGTACAACAAGATGTGCTGACATGAAAATATACAAAATAAGCCATTTGTATTAGGTGTGAGGCCACCAGTATCCACGTAGAAGATGTGTAGGGCTTCAGACATCCCCTGAAGTGTAGAACCCACCATTACAAAGAAGTACAAAAGAACGTGCTGAACTAAAAACTGACAAGAGGAGCCAGTTGGAATAGGTGGGTGGTCACCAATATCCACCTGGATCAACGTTATTATTCATCAAGACCACCAAGTATGTTATTCTTATTGATGATCTATTTTTGTTCACTTTATCTCTTGAACCATTTAAAAATGCATGCCATAGTGGATGTTAGAGTATAATCCTTAATGAATAGATCTAATGATAACAACGATTCTCCATATCTTGCTTAAGAATTTCATCCAAGGATTAAAAAAATGTTTCTACAAGCATTAATTCTACAAATGATACATCTCATAGATCTTAGGCTTGAGGCATGAGGAAAGAGTGTTTTGGGGAATTCTCAAAATATTTGACATGCAAAGTATTGCCACACTAATGAATATCAATGTTGTTAGAAACAACAAGAAGAAACTAAAAGAGTGTGATAGCTAAAGATGCCTGGAATCAAGAAAATATGAATGATCAATTTTGAAAACAAAGAAGTGAGGGTTTGATGATGTAGAAAATTGAACGAATAAAATCACAATTCTCATTATTATTATATGAATTTTAGGTTTTGTGATGTTGACAAGGTTCATTTTTTGTAGGTTCATATCTAAACTTAATCAAGGACATATGGGCTAGAAAATTTCATTGAGTTTAATAGAGTTTTTTATCGCAAACAAAATCATGACACATGTGTGTGAAACAAAGAAAAACTATGCATTATTTTACAATACGCTTTTCCAAACCTATAAAAGATCGACATATTGTTGAGAATTGCATTCAAGTATTAATTATGCGTTTTTTTACCATTAAGTATCTATAGCAATAATAGGGATGCAATGAATTACATACTATGTGGTCAAGAGGTCAATGTTAAATGTGCTCAAACAAAAATTAAATATTACATACCAACATTATAACCACATCATCATTGATGACAAATAAACACACATAATTACCAATGAAACAAAATAACTATGAACCAACATGCATGTTATATATCTTTAGAGAGATGAAATATTTGAACATGAAGAAACATAAGCAACCTCAATACCTTGGGTTCATTTGATGTATATTCTTTGCTTTTTAAAACTATCATTGAGCCACATATTTGCAGTTCATTTTACCAATAAGTTTCTAATGCCATTACAATTTATGCCCATAACCCATGACAATTGTTTTGTGGTTTTGCAAAGCCAAGAGTGAAGGCAAAGACATCGAACTGGATGGGATTACGGTGATGGTGGGATTTGAACACATTAATTATAGATAGTGAATGCGATGCTATTTCTCACGTTGACAAGTATCAACAATGTTCATAGCAGATGGATTCAAGTGATGACTCAAAAAGACAAAATTTACAAGCTTCTCTAGTAATTTTTAGTTAAGTGACACTTAAATGGTGGATACACTAATCTGGTGATAGGATTATGTGGACATCAACTATGTGATGGATTTAATATTGTGGAAGGGTACATCATAGGAATAGATGCAAGCCAATGAGAGTATAAATGATTTTGTTCTTTAGATGCCAAAATAAACTAGAGGATCTTGAACCTTGAGTATTGATCATGATTCACATCCATCCTCACCTAATAATGGAAATACAATGATCATTGAGCACCCAAGATATAACTCTTCTTTTGAAATTTTAAAATATTGGTTACCCTTCATAAATAGCAAGTGATTTCAAAAATTTAAATTTTATAAAAAATATTTTTAAATTACTCTTCTAAAATAAATTTTAACCCCTTGAAAAGAGTTAAAAAAAATCAATTTTACTCACTAAAATTTCATATATTAATTTGCAACTATCAATTCACAAAAAATCATATACTAATTTACAAATATCAATTCACAAAAATTCATATACTAATTTACAAATATCAATTCACAAAACAAAATGTAAATGATAACATGACCATATAAAGTAAAACATTATTGATACAACATTAACATATATGAAATCATAGTGGGCATATTACTTATTTTTTCCTCATTGTAATTTATTTATTTAAAAAATTTAATTGAAAATAAAAATTGTGGACATATTATTTTTTTTTCCTCATTATAATTTATTTATTTAAAAATTTAATTGAAAATAAAAATTAATGACACTATTAAAATACTAAATAGTTTTGGATTCTATTTTATTCTATGTGTTCGAGGACTTCGCATAATTTTTTATAAGTATATTATCTCATCAATCTCTAGTAACATAACGCAAAGCGAAGGTGGGAAAGACACTCGAAATTTTGCAATTTGTCATAATGTTTCTCCTCGTACGAACATAATTTGCCTACCAATAGGCTCTCTATAAAAGAGAAAGTCCTCACCTGGGAGATGCTCCAAAAGAAGGGTTGGGAGGGCCCTGAGATCTTTCATCTATGCAATCGATCTTCTGAAGACATTCACCACATCCTTATTCACTATGATTTTACAAAGGTTGTCTGGCATTGACTGCTTCTGCATTTTTCTCTAAATTTATTTTGGAACGGCTCCATCGTCTCAGAATGCTTCAATGTGTGGTCCACTGAAAAATCTGCTCCAGTTTGTTTGGTTGTTCATGCCTCCTGGAAGATTTGGATCGAAAGGAATAAAGTTATTTTTGACGATCGCTCTCCCTCCCTTCTTGCTGTAGTTCACAGAGTTTTGGCTTCCTTTTCTTGGCAACCGTCTTCTATTAAATCCTTCCCCTCCAAAGCTTGTGAGTTTAAGTTGACCGAAGGTTACACTTTAGCATGTTTTGACGGCGTAGCCCAGTCAAACGGCTTATGTTGTGGTGTTGGAGGCATCTTCAAGACTCATCCGTTGAGGATCCCAAGTGGTTCATCAACTGTGGAGCGAGTACTAATACTAAAGCTGAACTTATGGGTTTATGGGCTTCCCTCACTTTAGCATCTTTATGGTCAATCAACCACTTACATGTCCTTGGTGACTCGAGAGTTATTATCGACTGGATAAATCTTAAAATCAAGCTTCATTCAGTCAATATTGAGTGTTGGAAGCAAAAAACGCAGGATCTATCCAAAAACTTCATTGATATCAGCTTCCATCACATTTCCAGAACTCACAATAGAGAGGCTGATGCTCTCTCAAAGAGGGCTCTAAACGAAGTGGTAGGGAGACTCTCGGTCTACCACTGTGATAGTGGGAAAGAGAGTCCCATCTCGTTTATTAATATCTTTGAACTATGATGGTTACCTTTTAAAGTGGATAGACGACAGCTATGCAAGTTTTAGCTTGCTTCTTCTTCCTGTGTTCACTCTTGCTATTGCTTTTCTTGGTTTTGTTTCTTCGAAACACTGTTGTTTTGTTGTAATGGTTTCTTCATTGCTCGTGCATTGATCATGTTTTCAGCATGTTGCAACATTTTGTAAATAAATTTATACCCTATATAAATTTGAGAAAAAATTTTCTTGGAAAAAGACATCGATGATTTTGTTAAATTCCATTGTGGGTTGGAATTATCATGAAAGAAAAATAAATTTTAAAATATAAAAATAAAAATTATCATGAAATAAAAATTAATTTTAAAATGTAAAAATAAAAAATTACAAATGTCTTGTAATATTTGCAATGTTTCATAATGTGTTATATTTTTGGGAGATTTTTTAATCTTTATTATATGTTTGGGTGATTTTGTTAAATTCCAATAAATTTTAAAATGTAAAAATAAAAATTATCATAAAATAAAAATTAATTTTAAAATGTAAAAATAAAAAATTACAAAAGTTCATTTTTATGGATTTTAACTTGTGATCTTTTACATGTTTTTAATTATTAAATCCATTTAAATTATAGTGACACAAAGATATTGATAACTTCTACAATTTAAAAAGATTCTTTCTATAGAACCACTAGGTCACTCTTATTTTTTATTTTTAACAAAAACGATTGGAACCCAGCGCCATCATTCTTTTGCTTGGGATCTTCTCTTCATCACATGTCCTTAATTGTGAATCTCGAAATCTTCATCACATGTCCTTAATTTGAGAATCTCGAAATCATGCACTGGTTTTCATAAAATAGCACATTTCATTAATTGAGAATCTCGAAGTCATGCACTGGTTTTCACAAAATAGAAAGTGGGTTCTCTCCTAGCAGTGCCATGAAGCCATAGCGTCGTATATAAATTTGTTATAAATTAATTTTAAATTTTCATAGATAATTTCAAAAAGAGTAATGATAATTTCAAAAAGAATAATGATAACTTCAAAAAGAATAATGCTGGATTTTTTTTTAATTCATAACAAATTCAAAATTCAATCTTAAAAAAAAATATTGATTTTGAAAAAAAATTAAATAATAAATATATAAAAAAAATTAAATAATAAATATATATAAAAAAATTAAAATATAATTTTAGGATTAATAAAATTGGAAATCATATTAATTACTATCATAATAAATAATAATCTAATTTTAAAGTAACTATCAAGTCAAACATTAAATTGGTATATAAGACTCTCTTGTTGGTGGGACAAGGTCCAAGGGAACCTCTTCTAGTAAGGATATCAAATTCTTATATGAGACCCCCTTGTTTGTGGAACAAGGGACCCCTAAATTGGTGTATGAGACCTCCTTGTTTGTGGAACAAGGGACCCCTTCCAAATTGGTGTATGAGACCCCCTTGTTTATGGAAGAAGGGACCCTCCATGCACATACCCTACCCCAGTGTGAATTTGAATCTATAACATTCTAAGAGGAAACACACATTCTTAACCATTAAGCCCACTCTAGTACCTACTTTGACAAGTACTAATAAGAAGCTTACATAATCTAATGATCTAGCACTAAAAATACAAATACTTATGGTATAGAACATATATGATATTACACTAACATACAAATGGTTATAGTGTTTGGGTTAAAAAATATGTTTTATTCAAAGTTATGTAGGAGTGAAAGCCAATTGGAAAGTAGTAGCTAATTACTACTAGTTTGTTTAAACATGCTGACACTAGTTAAATATGTATTCTATTTTGTTCCATATCTTCTGAGGAATTGTTGCAATTGCAGATGTTCTAAGGGTATTTGAGGGTGTTGAATCCATTTATGCATTTTAAAATGCAATTTAAATAACAAAAAATTGTGTTTTCATCAACAATTGTATAACCGGATTCTTGTAATGGTTTAGGAAAAATCCAAAACTTAAAATGTTTAGACTAGGCCAATAATAAAATCCATAAAAAGAAAATAGTAAAATCAATAATAATACTCACTAGAAATTTTTGGAGCTGAATTCATTTATGCATTTAAAAATGCAATTTAAACAGCAAAAAATCCATTTATACATTTAAACAAAAAAAGTAATTTCACTAATAATTATACCGAGATTATTAATATTATTAACTTGCATCAAGAAAATGTGGCTCCAAAGTTACAATGAAAAACACAAAATATAAATTATAGAACCTATTTTTACCTGAAATGCATCCTCAAATTGGCATATAGTAATCTTGTTATGATAAAGAATTTCCAACCTACTCCAAAAATAGAGGAAGAACGTAACACAAGAATCAGATCATATGTGCTATTCCATTCACTATTTCTTGCACCACCAATGGAACACATATACCGAAATAAGTGTTCCCTAGACCCTCATATATACTGGATTAGATCAAATGTTGTGGTATATCAATTTCCCAATTCTCATCTTGGTGCTCATTTTC
>ML778293.1:103260-116762 GCA_009831015.1 Picea engelmannii
ATTACATACCAACATTATAACCACATCATCATTGATGACAAATAAACACACATAATTACCAATGAAACAAAATAACTATGAACCAACATGCATGTTATATATCTTTAGAGAGATGAAATATTTGAACATGAAGAAACATAAGCAACCTCAATACCTTGGGTTCATTTGATGTATATTCTTTGCTTTTTAAAACTATCATTGAGCCACATATTTGCAGTTCATTTTACCAATAAGTTTCTAATGCCATTACAATTTATGCCCATAACCCATGACAATTGTTTTGTGGTTTTGCAAAGCCAAGAGTGAAGGCAAAGACATCAAACTGGATGGGATTACGGTGATGGTGGGATTTGAACACATTAATTATAGATAGTGAATGCAATGCTATTTCTCACATTGACAAGTATCAACAATGTTCATAGTAGATGGATTCAAGTGATGACTCAAAAAGACAAAATTTCCAAGCTTCTCTAGGAATTTTTAGTTAAGTGACACTTAAATGGTGGATACACCAATCTGGTGATAGGATTATGTGGACATCAACTATGTGATGGATTTAATATTGTGGAAGGGTACATCGTAGGAATAGATGCAAGACAATGAGAGTATAAATGATTTTGGTCTTTAGATGCCAAAATAAACTAGAAGATCTGGAACCTTGAATCTTGATCATGATTCACATCCATCCTCACCTAATAATGGAAATACAATGATCATTAAGCACCCAAAATATAACTCTTTTTTTGAAATTTTAAAATATTGGTTACCCTTCATAAATAGCAAGTGATTTCAAAAATTTAAATTTTATAAAAAATATTTTTAAATTACTCTTCAAAAATAAATTTTAACCCCTTAAAAAGACTAAAAAAATCAATTTTACTCACTAAGATTTCATATATTAATTTGCAACTATCCATTCACAAAAAATCATATACTAATTTACAAATATCAATTCACAAAAGAAAATGTAAATGATAACATTACCATATAAAGTAAAACATTATTGATACAACGTTAACATATATGAAATCATAGTGGGCATATTACTTATTTTTTCCTCATTGTAATTTATTTATTTAAAAAATTTAATTGAAAATAAAAATTGTGGACATATTATTTTTTTCCTCATTATAATTCATTTATTTAAAAATTTAATTGAAAATAAAAATTAATGACACTATTAAAATACTAAATAGTTTTGGATTCTATTTTATTCTATGTGCTTGAGGACTTCGCATAAGTTTTTATAAGTATATTATCTCATCAATCTCTAGTAACATAACGCAAAGCGAAGGTGGGAAAGACACTTGAAATTTTGCAATTTGTCATAATGTTTCTCCTCGTACGAACACAACTTGCCTACCAATAGGCTTTCTGGAAAAGAGAAAGTTCTCACCTGGGAGATGCTCCAAAAGAAGGGCTGGGAGGGCCCTGGGATCTGTCATCTATGCAACTGATCCTTTGAAGAGATTCACCACATCCTTATTCACTGTGATTTTACAAAGGTTGTCTGGGATCGATTGCTTCTGTATTTTTCTCTAAATTTATTTTGGAACGACTCCACCGTCTCGGAATGCTTCAATGTGTGGTCCACTGAAAAATCTGCTCCGGTTTGTTTGGTTGTTCATGCTTTCTGGCAGATTTGGATCGAAAGGAATAAAGTGATTTTTGACGATCGCTCTCCCTCCCTTCTTGTTGTAGTTCATAGAGTTTTGGCTTCCTTTTCCTAGTAATCGTCTTCTATTAGATCCTTCCCCTCCAAAGCTTGTGAGTTTAAGCTGGTCGAAGGTTACACTTTAGCATGTTTTGACGGCGCAGCCCAGTCAAACGACTTATGTTGTGGTGCTGGAGGCATCTTCAAGACTCATCCGTCGAGGATCACAAAGTGGTTCATCAACTGTGGAGTGGGTACTAATACTAAAGCTGAACTTATGGGTTTATGGGCTTCCCTCACTCTGGCATCTTTATGGTCAATCAACCACTTACATGTCCTTGGTGACTCGAGAGTTATTATCGACTGGATAAATCTTAAAAGCAAGCTTCATTCAGTTGTTATTGAGTGTTGGAAGCCAACAACGCAGGATCTGTCCAAAAACTTCATTGATATCAACTTCCATCACATTTCTAGAACTCACAATAGAGAGGCTGATGCTCTTTCAAAGAGGGCTCTAAATGAAGTGGTAGGGAGACTTTCGGTCTACCACTGTGATAGTGGGAAAGAGAGTCCCATCTCCTTTACTAATATCTTTGAACTATGATGGTTGTTCCTTTTAAAGTGGGTAGACGACAACTATGCAAGTTTTAGCTTGCTTCTTCTTCCTGCCTTCATTCTTGCTATTGTTTTTCTTGATTTTGTTTTTTCGAAACACTGTTGTTTTGTTGTAATGGTTTCTTCATTGCTCAGGGATTGATCATGTTAAGTTCCATTGTGGGTTGGAATTATCATGAAAGAAAAATAAATTTGAAAATGTAAAAATAAAAATTATCATGAAATAAAAATTAATTTTAAAATGTAAAAATAAAAAATTACAAATGTCTTGTAATATTTGCAATGTTTCATAATGTGTTATATTTTTGGGAGTTTTTTTAATCTTTATTATATGTTTCGGTGATTTTGTTAAGTTGCATTGTGGGTTGGAATTATCATGAAAGAAAAATGAATTTTAAAATGTAAAAATAAAAATTATCATGAAATAAAAATTAATTAATTGTAAAATGTAAAAATAAAAAATTACAAATCTCTTGTAATATTTACAATGTTTCATAATGTGTTATATTTTTGGAAGTTTTTTTTATCTTAATTGTTTTTATTTAAATATTATTATTGTTGAAGTTCATTTTTATGGATTTTAACTTGTGATCTTTTACATGTTTTTAATTATTAAATCCATTTAAATTATAGTGACACAAAGATTTTGATAACTTCTACAATTTAAAAAAGATTCTTTCTATAGAACCACTAGGTCACTCTTATTTTTTATTTTTAACAAAAACGATTGGAACCCAGCGCCATCATTCTTTTGCTTGGGATCTTCTCTTCATCACATGTCCTTAATTGTGAATCTCGAAATCTTCATCACATGTCCTTAATTTGAGAATCTCGAAATCATGCACTGGTTTTCATAAAATAGCACATTTCATTAATTGAAAATCTCGAAGTCATGCACTGATTTTCACAAAATAGAAGGTGGGTTCTCTCCTTGCAGTGCCATGAAGCCATAGCGTCGTATATAAATTTGTTATAAATTAATTTTAAATTTTCATAGATAATTTCAAAAAGAGTAATGATAATTTCAGAAAGAATAATGATAACTTCAAAAAGAATAATGCTGGATTTTTTTTAATTCATAACAAATTCAAAATTCAATCTTAAAAAATATTTGATTTGATTTTGAGAAAAATTCAAATAATAAATATATAAAAAAAATTAAAATATAATTTCAGGATTAATAAAATTTGAAATCATATTAATTACTGTATCATAATAAATAATAATCTAATTTTAAAGTCACTACCAAGTCAAATATTAAATTGGTATATCAGACCCTCTTGTTGGTGGGACAAGGTTCAAGGGAACCTCTTCTAGTAAGGATACAAAATTCTTATATGAGACCCCCTTGTTTGTGGAACAAGAGACCCCTAAATTGGTGTATGAGATCTCCTTGTTTGTGGGACAAGCCCCCCTCCAAATTGGTGTATGAGACCCCCTTGTTTGTGGAACAAGGGACCCCTTCCAAATTGGTGTATGAGACCCCCTTGTTTATGGAACAAAGGATCCTCCTTGCACATACCCTACCCCAGCGTGAATTTGAATCTATAACCTTCTAAGAGAAAACACCCATTCTTAACCATTAAGCCCACTCTAGTACCTACTTTAACAAGTACTAATAAAAAGCTTACATAATCTAATGATCTAGCACTAAAAGTACAAATGCTTGTGGTATAGAACATATATGATATTACACTAACATACAAATGGTTATAGTGTTTGGGTTAAAAAATATGTTTTATTCAAAGTTATGTAGGAGTGAAAGCCAATTGGAAAGTAGTAGCTAATTACTACTAGTTTGTTTAAACATGTTGACACTAGTTAAAGATGTATTCTATTGTGTTCCATATCCTGTGAGGAATTGTTGGAATTGCGGATGTTCTCAGGGTATTTGAGGGTGCTGAATTCATTTATGCATTTTAAAATGCAATTTAAATAACAAAAAATTGTGTTTTCATCAACAATTGTATAACTGGATTCTTGTAATGGTTTAGGAAAAATCCAAAACTTAAAATGTTTAGACTACGCCAATAATAAAATCGATAAAAAAAAAATAGTAAAATCAATAATAATACTCACTAAGAATTTTTGGGGCTGAATCCATCGATGCATTTTAAAATGCAATTTAAACAACAAAAAATCCATTTATACATTTAAATAAAAAAAAAAATTATAATTTCACTAATAATTATACCCAGATTATTAATAATTATACCCAGATTATTAATGTTGTTTTAAAATCTAAACAAACCCAAAATATAACCTTTAATTAATTGTATAACCTTTGTAGTTATCATTTACAAAATCACATCAATGTCTTAAGATTGCAATTCTGGTAAAGATTTACTTGCTCTTTTACTTGTTTCATTCTCAATGCTTGGCTATTGAAACATGTTTTTCTCGGCAATTAAGACTATTTACCGAAGAATGTAATAAAGAGAATGCACTGTATACATAAGAAATAATTGAAAATGGCTTCAAGTTTAACTGGTCCTGGATAAGCGGAGCGCTCACAAAAGAGAGGATGTGCATTCGTAGATTTACATAAATAGATAGAGGTTTTTTTAGGTAATACATAACCTTTATTTTTCAACTACACATTCTTGATATCATAATAATAATAATAATCTATTTTTAAGGTCATGGTTAAGTCAACAAATCAAATTGGTGTATGAGACCTTTCTGTTTGTGAGACAAGGGACCCACACATCAAATTGGTGTATGAGACCCTCTTGTTTGTGAGACAAGGGACCCCGCTCCGCCCAACGATTTGACTGGTAAAGTCTACGAAGGTATACATACCCTACCCCCCTCTGGATTTGAACCTGTAATCTCTTAAGAGGAAACACATGTTCTTAACCATATATATATAAATATATATATGCAATTTTAGCTTACCTTATTGTATTTTGATTGTGTTTTTCCAAATCTAATAACTTAAAGATTGGGATCATGGCATTGTTAGGCATGCAACCTATTAGCTATAAGCTAACTTCATGGTTATCATTGGTCATATAGTCTAAGTGTTGAAGGTGATATATTTTTAACAAAATTGAAAGATAGGAGAGATGGCCTCCTATAATAATATGTTGGATGCCATATTAAACTAATGAATCTCAAGGCTTAAACAAGTGTTCAAAAGTAAAATTAGTCTAAACAAAGGTTTATCCATGAATAGTATGAAAGTAGTTAGGAAGACATCTTGGTAGGACTCTTTTGATTATTGTAAGTATTTTATATATGTAGTTAATAAAAAATGATCAATGTTGGTGGAACATGAGTGCCTAAAGGAGCTATGATATCACACTAGGGGAAAGGTGGCCTAAAAACATCTTGAGGAGTGGAAAAACCAAATTCCTTAATCTAAGCCACCATTTGCTAAAAACTAGCAAGTTGTCTCCCTAACATTCTTGGAACTGGAAGATTTGAATTAGGACTCTCTTACCATCTTTCACTCATGTGACAAGAAGAGAAATTCGAATGAGAGAAGGAAACCAATTTTGGGAAGAAGGAAAAACAGGGAAAATGAGAGTTCTTGTTGATAAAATAAGGTTGCCATAGCATGTGATAGAACGACCATGAAATGAGGCCATGAGAGCTCTGGGAAAAGCCAAGAACCAAGATAGTTTTTGTTGGAGTTGAGGGACATCATCCCAAACCTTTACATGCAGACACTAAATAGCATTGGAGGATACTTATGAGGGAATGCTGAGTATAGAAGTAAGACCTCCCTGTGTTGTGTGGGACAAGTATCGTGGATACCAAAGATTTGCTCCATCTTCAAAAATTCAGTAGTGAAACATTTGGTTAATAATCTTCTTGATGAGATAGAGAGACTACCCTGAATTTTCTGTAGTGCCTCTTTTCCCTCGTGGTATCATATCCGGCTAGGGGGTGGTGTCCACAACAGATTACCTATGGAAATCCTATGGAAATAACTCACACAATTGGTTTCCTGGTTTGCAATATTTGAACAGATAAGTTTGTCATCCTCATTCTGGAAACTATTTAAATTATTTGTATATATTGAAAAATATGTATGGTTTATAGTTTATGGTCTATGTTTTATTCATGAAGATTATTTTCTGTTTTTTTTATCAGCACAAATTTAGTTTTCATAACAAAAGACTATTTCTTTCAACCTTTTCTGTTCTGATTGACATGAAATAGTGGTACAAAACTGCTCCCGACATTTCCAACATCTCTGAAACTCGTTCCCTAAGTTCTGGGAGCTTGGGAGCTCTTTTGGGAACTTGGGAGCCTTTTGGGAGCTTCAACATGAAGGAAATAGGAGATTGGGAACCGGTTTCCTAAGCAAAGAGCTTTAAATCACAATGATAATAAATTAAAATGTAAATATATTTATTTCATTATTACAAATACATAATTTCTTACAAATATTTTCATTATAGTTGTGGATATGAAAAACTTTTATACTCACTTTATAGTTGTGGATATGAAAAACTTTTAATGCATGTATGTTTTCCTTCAAGCTCAAACTAAACATGAACGTCTAATAAATCGATACCCTATCCACGAAAAATATATATTTTCAATTTTGTTTCTCATTTTCCAATGGAATATTTATTTTTATTTTTTAAGTAAAAAAGGTGTTACCTGCTATATTATATTGACAAAAATACAGAGATATAGCGTTATTGTTGCCACCAAATGTGTCGCCATTTTACCGGAAACCAACACAATTTGGGGCAAGTATGTTGTTTCTAAGAAAAGAAGCCAAAATATTGTTTCACCATCTGTCCTGCCCGAAGGAAACCAGGACAGTTAGCAATATATCGTCTTAACTCTGAACAACAAGATTGAAAACCAAACTAAAAAAGACAAGCTCAAATCCCCGGTGACCTGTCGTCCTCGTCCTCTTGCCATGCTGCTTTGGCCTGAATGACAAACAGCTGGGCGCACGTTGGACATTTTTGATTTGCTAGGGCATTGGAATAAGCGTCCAGAAGCATATCCAAACACTGTCCCATGAGGAGGGCTCTGTGCTCTTGGTCTGCCATTTGTCCTCGGAGTTCAAACACTATATCCAGGTGTGTCGTGCGGAGGAGTGGTGCATGCATTCCTTTTGTGTCTGTATCACCTAAGGTACCCTTCTTTGCTTCTGCATTGGCCTAGTCTTTTTCCATGGCTGCGATGTCTGTGTGGTGCACCTCTACCACACAGATCCTCTACAAGACCTCATCCATGTAAGGCACTTCCTCGACATAGCATGTTGGGATATCCTCACAGAGCCTCCCCCTTGTCTTGTCTCTTGCTTGAGGCTCCAGGGCAGTCGAGGTGTTTTCCAAGCATGGTATTTCCTCTATGTAGCAGGTTGGGAAATCCCCTTCAATCTTTCCCCTCAAGTTTCTTCCAGGTTGAGTTTCAGGCGCAGGTGGAGGAATTTCTTCTCGCTTAATGTCTATGGGCTGCGAATTATCCAAAGCTGGTGGGATGTGAGCTCTCTTCTCCATCGTAGACTCAATTATGGGTGCATGGAGTGCGAAACGAGTGACCCTCGCTCTTTGCTGAAGGATAGAGTTTGCCAGCGAGAGTGCTCATTCCATATGCTGCCTCCTCTGTCGATGAGCAACATGGGTGTGCCAAGATGACCCGCGATGAGGCTTGCCTCGCTCCCTAGGCATAGTGGAAGAGGAGTGAGTATAAGACAGGACATTGAGAAAAACACACCAGAGCTTACAGTCGGCGGGGAGTTTCAGAGCAAGAATGAGCCGACTACATCCAGACCTCTTTGCTTTAATCTTTTTGTGGGACGGCTGCACCTGGCCTCTCTTTAACTCAGCCATACTTAATGCTTGCAGTGTCGACACTTTCGCGCGAGGGAGAAGTCGCTCATCCGGAGGTTGAGTGTAATGGCCTGCTCCCATTGTTAATGCTGAATAGATGGGGAGCGGCCTGCCACATTTAAACCTTGGCTCCATGCTATGCCGAATGGCAATGTTGCGCGACGTGTCACTCCATCCGGGGCCTAATTGAATATTTATGGACATAGAAGTTTCAGTTAAATATATTCACATAATTATTAACAAAAATTAAATTAGTAATTTCAATAATGTAGTTGTTGCGATAGGAGAAATATTGTCCTAAATTGACCTTCAATTTTATTGAAATAAGATTTAAAATGCATCAATATCTATATATATGCTCCCAACTTAAATTTGAGAGAAACTTCTACTCGTTCGGGACACTCGTATCCCCTTTCCCAAGTTTCGAAACTCTTGCAACACACACACACACACACACACACACACACACACACACACACACACACACACACACACACACACACACACACACACACACATAGTTGTTGTTTGGTATCACACATGAACAACAATAGAAACACGTTAATGGATTTTGAACATACTGGTTACTTCACCACATGTTTTTCCATGTTGGTTGGTCCCCAGGGTCGTGTTGTTGGTGTGGATCACATTCCTAAGTTGGTTATAGTGTTGTAATTCTGATCAGGGATGGAAATTTATACTAAAATGTAGAAACCTGAGCTAACCTTACTAGTCCTTAATATGCAAAATGTAAAATGTTTGGTGATACTTTTGTAAAACTATTCAAATTTCTAAGGATTTTACATAGTTTCTATAAAATTTTAGCGATTTTTTAGGTGAAATAATTTTATTCTATGTAATTTGGGCGAATTGTTTTTAGAAAAAATGGAAATTGGCGATTTTTTTTGTTTGGAAAAACCATGGAAAATTAGCCCATTTGCGAAATTTAGCCCCTAAAATCATCTATGATTCCGATATTATATCACAAAATTCATTTCATTTTGACCCTCAGTTACCTTTTCTGTGTTGAAATAGTACTATTGGTTTCAATTTGTTTTATCCTTGCATGAAATCAAGGATGTCAAATATGGTTACACACTTTGGAGGAAGCTCGATTCCCTTATTATTGCAATGGCCTTTAATAAAGACTATGCTAGTTCGAGAGTAGCTACAACATTGTGGGTTAGTGATGAATCACACTTGTATCTGAGGAAGAGTGTAATTGTGATTTAGTTCACCCTTGTATTTTTAAGAATATATAATATAACATTCAATGTAAGTGTTCATGAGCACCATTTGTTCTTGAACTAAAGGAATCCATGGAGGAAAGGTTTGGTATATATACACTTAAACCTTTGCTTGAAAAGTTGCAAGAAGGATTCAATACAAGTTTCATGCTTCAAAGGAGGAATTTGACATCCTAAAAATAGAGGTTTCTATGGAAGAATCTAGGAGTTGGAATTGGGAACATTTTGAACTAAAGAGTCACATCTGAATCTGAAACTTGTAACTTGATGGACAACTTCATAAATTGATTCATACACTGTTGAATTGTTTGAGATGCAACCACCTTGTCATTCTTCTTTTTCCATCTTTGAGAAGAAATCACACGTGGACAACTATCTTAAAGCCATCCCACTACTGAATGCATTGGTAGTTGGAAGGTGTTGAACACGAGACTGTTTGGCTGAGTGCTTGATCTTGCATATGAGTTGTAGCAACCATGACCTTTTTCTTACCTGTCATTCTATTGCATCTAGAAATAGGGCTTGTGGTTGTGAAGCCATATACCGAGCTTTTCTCCATTTATAATAATAATAATAATTTATTTTTAAGGTCTCGACCAAGACAGACACCAAATTGGTGTATGAGACCCCTTGTTTGTGGGACAAGGGACCCCTAAGACCCCCTTGTTTGTGGGACATGGGACGCCCTCCTCCCAACGATTTGAATGGTAAAGTCTACATAGGTATACATACCCTACCCACTCTGGATTTGAACTTGTGACCTCTTAGAACAAAAGACATGTTCTTAACTAGACACTTCTCATGGTATCGAATTTGAACTACAAATTTCATATTTGAGTGGAATTGTTGTTGGAATATTTTGTTGTTCTTGAGCTATTTGTTGAAAGTTGTTTCCCTAGGAATCATCGTTGTTGTCCAATAAAATGTTGGAACATTGTCATCATACCATACATTGGATTGGTTTGGAATTCTTATGTTCATTGATGCTGGTTCATCATATCATGCATTGGGATGGATTGGAAGTCTTGTGATTGTTGACACAACTATTGGGCCAAAAGTTGGATTAGACTGGGACTTCGATGAACATTTGGATATCAAGGCCCCTGGGTGTGCAAGAGAGGTATGTTACAAATACATCTAGCATTTAGAAGCATATTGGGCACTTGTAAAGATGGGAAGTTTGAGAAGGTCTCTCATGTAAGCCTTTGTAACACATGTCTATAATGCTTCATCATATCTTTCATTGTTTTTTATATGTTACATATCTAATAAAATTGAAAAAGTAAAGTAAATCATATGAGTGACAAAGGATTATTATGAGAGAGGATATCTAGCCTATAAATGAATCGTAATACTAAATATAAGTAAATCAAGGAACAATATGTGGAAATTATCATTTGAAGGATTCAATTTAGTAGAAGACTTCAACAAGTACTATGTATTTTTTTTTTCTTGAAAAGGATTTTATTTTGATAAAAAATATGCTAATTTGAAACTAGGGAGAAGGTGTTCTAATAAGAAATCATGCTATAAAAATCTAGAGGTGCAAGAAAATAGGTGATTTTAGCAAAGTAAGAGAACATTAGTGTTGAGTAAACTCACTTCTATTTTTTAATGCATCTACTAGTTTTTTCAGAGACCCCATTCATATTATATAAGCTATAACAGTTGGGAATAATCAAAGAGATATTTTAGTAATTGGTTCTACCTATCTTAGTATCATATTTCAATATCAATTCCATTTTGATAGTCTCTTTGTATCAAAGACAAATATCCTCTGGCTAATGCAATGTATAACAAGGTTTATTGTCAAACGAGTAAAGGGTTTATGTGAGGAATTTCACTCTGAAATATAAAGCCTCAAATGGTTAATTGACATTTTTCATCTGACTTAGTTGACCTAAAGGCATAAATGTGTTGCTTGGCTACCATGATAAAGGGAAAAAAAATTATACAACGTTTGGACACATTGCTAATCCTTATCTGATTAACTAAGTACCAATCAAGTCAATTTGAAAATAGTAAAGCAATGCTGAGAATAGATGACAAGAATGGTGCATCTACTTCACTCAAGAATACATATTAACTCCCCCTCACCCCCACCCTCATATTATGAGGGTTATTATGAGGGTGAGGGTGGGGGTGGGGGGATTTTATATGTTTTGTAACTTACTTTGAAGACTATTATTTTTTTTGTAAATAAAAAAGTGTTATTTCCTCATAAAACAACTATGATTGTACATATCAAATCTTGTTCTAGGGCTTGCCACCTGTTCCGCCAAACTAGTGGAAACCGAAACAGATGGCACCCTTCTGTTCTGGTTGTAAAAAAAGAAAAAGCCACCATCTGTTCCGCCAAACATTTGGAAACCAGAACAAGTGGCAGAAGAGTATTGAGACAGAACTGTTTGAACATGGAAAAAGAAGTTTGAATAGAACATGGCCATACAATTTGGATAGAGCACAAAACAAGAAAATTGAACAGGAGTACGAAAATTCCCTGTGTTTTTGCAGAGGAGGTGCAGAGAGCCTAAGATATTTAATCATTAAAAGAGCTATTAAAACCTGCTATCTTGAGTTCCGCCATAAGGATTGAAGACATAACATTGCGCGTAGGTTGGGCAACGTTGTTGACTTTGTGTGCTTGAGAGCACATCAAACAGGATGTCCAGTCTGTTGCTGAGAAGAGTGTGCCTATGGAGTTTCTCCATCATGTCCCTTTGCATCTTGAAGATGAGATCCATATGTTCTGGTTCCAGGAAGCAAAGTGAGTGTGAATATCAGGCCATGGCTGAGGTGCATGGTGGAGGTTCAATCAGGTGGTCAGCTAAAGGAATTTCTTCTTGGATTATACAAGTCACCCCCTCCATGGCATCCGCTGTAACAGTTGCAGGGAGACTGGTGCTAGATCAATCTTGGGGATCCAGAACTGTGTAGAGGAGGGATTCTGACAACACTGTAATTGGTTCCTCTGGAATTTCCTCCTCTACATAGGCCATTGGAGGTGAATTTGGCTCCTTATTCCATTGAATCAATGTGGTCAAAGAAGCCTGGGAAATCTTGTGGAGGTGTCTCTGCCTGGTTGCATAGATATACTTAGAAGGACCCCTCTTAGGATTTCCACACTCTCGGGGCATGGAGGTTAAGGGAAACCAAAATGAACTTAGTGGAAGAGCACACAAAGTTGTGAGATTGAACAAAGTAAAGCACAAATGTGAAGACTGAGTTGAGTGGAGTGATCGATAACAAACCTGGATGAAATGGAGGAGCGCCAGGGAGATGAGGTGACCTTAGACATGCCTCTCATACCCATCATCATCCATCCGCCATGGCGCACTGAGAACTCGATTAAACCTACACGATGGAACTATCCAGCCTTCCCAGGAGCGTGATGAATTCTATGAATGTTGTCCTCCATCCAAGAATTGAAGGCGAGGGTGGCGACAAGCCTCATAAATGGCTTGGGATACATGCTATCTACGTGGCACCCCATTCAAGGGGGAGGCACTTCAATATGTATCCATACATTGGCGCAACAATGGGGGGGGGGGGCTGGGAAGATTCAAGCATCTCGTTGAATCATCTCCTCCTTTGAGGCTACTCCCTCATTAACTAGGTGATCTGCTATCTTGTTTGATTATCTTTTAACACATGAGGGGATTAAAGAGAGGTTGGGTTGAAGGAGGGATTTGAAGTCCTCTAGCAGTCCCAAAATTTTCCAGCTTGGGGAGACTTTCAAGGGGTGAGATCCATGGATGATTTTTAAGACAAGCTGGATTATCACCTGGGAGTCCCCATCCACGATGAGTTGATGGATGTTGTGACTGATTGCTAGTTTGATTCCCTTAATGAGACTCCATATTTCTCCTGTATTGTTTGTGTTGAGTCTCAGGTAACCTAATGTTATGTGTAGAATCTATGCCGGGCTATCTTGGAGAACTGCCCCATAACCAACTGGTCCAGGATTGCCCTTCGAGGAGCCATCAAAATTTAATTTGACAAATCCTTGAGGGGGTGGGGACCAAGAGACAAGTATGCAAGAGAGGTTGGCCAGACGAGGGGGAGGCGCTAGTGGGGGTGGCCAAGGAGGTTTAGTTTCCATGCCAAAAATATGAAACTTTCTGAAGGATTGCATTGCATATCATGTAGTGTCCAGGGCTCATCTTTGATTGTTTCTCG
>ML778293.1:121951-137550 GCA_009831015.1 Picea engelmannii
GTTGCTGCTACAGAGGCTAGTAAAGAGATGATTTGGTTACAAAGGTTTATGGAGGAATTGGGAAAGAAGCAGGAGAACAACAAGTTGTACTGTGACAATCAGAGTGCCATTCACCTTGCAAAGAACTCAACCTTCCATTCGAATACTAAGCATATACAGTTGAGGTACCACTTCATACGATCCTCTTTGGAAGATGGACAACTGAAGATGGAAAAGATACACACTAGCCAGAATCCTGCTGACATGTTAACAAAGGGAGTAACCAGGGAGAAACTGAGTTCTTGCTCAGTTTCAGTTGGTCTTCAAGAATGAAGATGAAGATGAGAAATTTTCCAGGTTCAAGAAGGTTCAGAGTCCAACATATACAGCAACGGTGGAGTTGTTGAGATCAGTCTCCAAGTGGGAGATTGTTGGTTGTGGAGCCTGATTATCTTCCTGATGTAGAGGCCCTTGCTTTCAGCCGTGTTTATACCCCATGAAGTATTTACACCCCAGAAGTATATACACTCTTCCACGCGAGGGAGTGCAGAGGGGGGGTACCCCCTCTGCGGGGTCCAGGGGGGCTATCCCCCCGGCTGGGGGGTCTGGGGGCAAGCGGGCCCCCAGAGCAAAAATTGCCTTATAAAAGTATATTGTAATTTCATTGTAAATCTGGACCGTTCATTATAAGGTCGCAGATCTAACGGTAGAGATTATGTTAGGGTTTTTTGCCCTAGAAGGCAACCCTCTTTTATGAGGGAAATGTATTTGCGGCTATGTATGAGGGTGAATATTGTATTCTGAGAGAGGAGACTGTGAGAGAAAGAAGAGGAAGTTACAGTGGGTTTTGCTGTAGGTTGTATCCCTTCATTTGCTGGATAATAATAAAGGAAGGACTTGACAATTTCTCTGGTGGACGTAGCCCACACTGGGTGAACCACATAAATATGTGTCTCTCTTGTATTGTGTGTCTTCTGTGTTTTTGTTTCTGCATTTGTTTTATTTTATTGCTCCGCGGTCCTGTTTTTCTAACACATTATGTGATTGAGATTTCTTGGATCCCTAAGATCCATTCCACCTATTGATTTAGGCTTGCATATTTTATCCCAGACTACTAGAGCCCACTTCTATTCTGGGTGGTGATCATGCCAGAGAAAATCTTGTTGGAGGTTTCTGATGGCTTTTATAACTGATTGTGGTTCTTACAAGGTTGTAAATAGGTACGTTGGTAGAGCTTGAAGCATGAATTTTAGTAGGACTAGTTGAGATGATAGGTTGAGAGAGAAAAAGGTCCAGTTATTTAGATGGTTAGAGATGGATAGCAGGAGGCTATCCCAAGAGATGCTAAGAGTGGCTACCCCCGTAAGGGGGATACCAAGATATTTGGACAGAAGGGAGCTCTTGGGGATCCCTAGAAGTCTGGAGATGTGGTTTTGGATATCTAACAGGGTATTGAAAAAGAAAAGTTGTGACTTGTCCATGTTTAGGGAGATTCCCGAAGCTTCTGCAAAGTCTGTGAGAATGGTCTTGAGCTTGTTAGCCTCCTGGGTGGTGGGAGTATTCATCAAAAATATGTCATCTACAAATTGACTGTCAAAGGTTGTCGTCTAGACATTGTGAAGAAGTAGGCCTTTGAGGGAACTATCCTCGATTGAGGCATTAATGTAACGACCAAGGCCTTCAACCATTATGAAAAAAAGGAAAGGGGAGAGGGGATCCCCCTGACATATGCCTCTGGTGGGAGGGCACTCCATTAACTAGAATGGAGAAGAAGGCTGAGGAAGTGAGTTGCATGATTCAATCTATCCAAGTTGTATCAAAGCCAAAGGACTCAAGGAGGGAGCACATATATTTCCAACTTATTCTATCAAAATATTTTGAGAGATCAAGTTTGATGAGCATACCTGGGGTATGAGTTGATTTGAGTGAGTGTATTACCTCATATGCAAGGATGACACTAACCATGATTTGGTTCCCCTCCATGTAGTCAGATTGTTCCTTGGAGATGATGAAGGGAAACATCGGTTTGAGTCGTAGAGATATTACCTTTGCGATGATCTTGTATATTACATTGTAGAGGGAAATGGATCAGAACTGCTTTGGATGGGTTACTCTCTCTTCCTTTTGGATTAATGTGAAGAAAGTGGAATTGAAGACCGAGAGGACTTGTCTAGATGTCCTGGATTCCTCTACTACTTTCCAAAATTCTTCCCTGATCATCGACCAACAATAGTGAAAAAAGTATGTTGTAAATCCATTTGGCCCCGGGGATTTTCCTAGTGGCATCTCTTTAACGGTTTGATCGACTTACTCTTGTGTGATCGACCTCATCAATGTTTCATTTTGTTCCTTTATGATAAGGGAAGGGATGTGTCAGGTTATCTTGCTTAAGGATAACATTCTGTTCCTTAGGGGTTCCGATAGGAGGTAGTTGTAGTAGTTAACCAGTTCAACTTCCATGCTTGCATGATTCAGAATGGGGTTCCCTTGGGTATCTTCTAGTTGGGTGATTCTATTGATATATCACATGTGCACCATGGAGTGGTGGAAGAACTTGGTGTTCCTTTCTCCCTCCTTAAGCCATTGTACTATGGATTTTTGTCTCAAAGTATCTGCTCTTATTTCTGACACTCCTATAGATTTTCCTGTACATTTTCTTCCTCCCTTGAAGAGTCTGTCGTTCGTCCTTGTGAAATAAATTCATGTTGCAGGTACTCTAGGCACTGCTCATTCTCCTGTTTTTTTTGGAAGATATTACCAAACATATTCTTGTTCCAGTTCTTTAAATTCCATTTGAAGTTCTTTAGCCTTTGTTGAAAATTATACATGCATGTGCCATGGTCTATCTCTGCCTGCCTCCACCAGGTTATGGGAATTTCCCAGAAATTCGGGTGGGTGAGCCAAAACTTTTCGAATTGGAAGGGTTTAAGCTTGTGTGTTGCTCCTGTGTCTAACAAAAGAGAGACTGGCCAATGATATGAACTTGATTTTGGGAGAATATTGGCTTCCAACACCGGATCATCCAATATTATTGATTCAAAGATGAGGAAGCGATATAATCTACTTGCGACATGTTGGGGTGCATATCGTCGGTTGGACCAAGTGAAAATTCCATTCCTGGTTTCTATGTCTATAAGTTTTAGTTGGTCTATTAGTGATCTGAACTTACCATTGTCCTAATCTAAACACTTTGTGCCTCCAGTATTCTCCTCCAGCGTAAGAATGATTTTGAAGTCACCCCCTACTATCCAGCGCGTTGATCTGAACACTGTACTTACTTTGGATATCATGTGTAGGAAAAGATCCTTGTCTTGGGAACTTTGTGGTCCATAGGAATTTGTAATCATTCCATCTTTGTTGGATCCTAAGGCCCTGAAGTGAACTGTGAGTGTGCCTATCGTGGAAAAATGTTGATCTATGATGAATGTGGAGGGGTTCCATAGAATAGATAGGCCCCCTACAACACCATTTGAGTCTGTGTGAACGGAGTTACAATTCCTCCAACATCGCTGAAAAATTTCCTCAATTGCTTCCCCAACGCATTTTGTTTCCTATAAAAGGAGAATGTCTGGATTATCTGCATGAATATTGTCTCGAAGGGTCCTTTGTTTGGACCTTCCATTAAGCCCTCTAATGTTATAAGTGATGATCTTCATCATTATGATTTGAGTGGTGGGGAGAAGTACCCTTCCGTGAGACAGTGGATCTATCCCGAGTTAAGCATACAGTTTCCTACATGTTTGATGAGTTGGTGTGTTGATTTATGGCCTCTGCATTTTCTTTCTCGGGGGGTGCGCCTGGGCTTAGGTGATGGATTTGGGGATATTCCTAGTTGTGAAGTGGCCCCTACAGTGGAATCAATGAATACTTTGTGCACTTTCCTTAGTTTTTCTATTGGTATGGTTTGCAACTCCTTTTTATTGAAGGCTTCCTCCAGTTTCTCTAGGTCAATGTCTGCTAGATCCTGATCATCTGACTGCATTAGGGTGTCCCCACCATATTCTGGTTTATCCTCATTCTATTGAACTATATGATATGTTTCTTGGTTCTGTCCTTTTGTTGGTTCAGGCTGTAGATTATATTTTCCTTTATCCTTGTCCTGATTGTCTTTCTTATGTGGATTTTCCACCTCCTCTTCTATTGGGAGATGATTTAGGATATCAAAAGATTTCTTGATGGGGATCTTCAGGTTACTTTCTTGATTGTGCTTCATGGGTTTTTTTTTTTCCTACCCGTGACTGTTGTGTATCCATCCTTTTTCTTTTCATCCCCTACTTTTGAATTTTGAGTATTTAGAGGGCAGTCACGGAAGAGGTGACCATGTTCATGACATTTCCTGTAATGGAAGGGGATGTGTTCATAATCAATGGTTTGGTTCTAGTCCTTGTCCTGGTATTCTATAGTTATTGATCCTGGTAAGGCCTTCAAGATATCCAGACACATATGTGAGCATATGAGGTGTATTTCTTTTTTTTTCGCTTCTGAGGATTTTACATACCTTCCCATTGTGTTTCCTATGCCCATGAAAATTTATTCAAGCCAAAATTCTTGGGTAGGGAGTAGAGTCAGATCTGGATTGGTGCCATGGTGAAATCCTCTTTCTCTAGGCTAAATTGATCCATCCATAATATGAGGAAGAGCCCTGCAGAGTTGTAGAAATATGGCCCATTGTCGAAGATCTGGTCCTTATCCTCCAGGTTGTAGAGGATGATTGTGAAGAACCCCTTGGAGCTGAGTTGGACTTTGTATCCCCCTTTAGGTTCCACCAAAATTTGATCCATTGCACGAGGTCCCTTTTTGAAGGCCAGCGACCCAGAAATTTCCCTATTAGGGCATGCTCTTTCATGAACTAGGTGTGTTCCTTAACCCTGGTCGAGTTGATAGTATACCTACGAGGTTTATCAGATTGGACGATGCATTTTCTCGGTTCCCATCCTCGAGGCGCCTTTGGATGAGACGTACTCGTATCTACCTCCATCTCTTTGCTGAAACCTTTTTCTTTGGTTAGGAATTGTTCCCGTAGATGGGGCAGTGGCTCAAATGTCGGCTGCTTGGATCTTGTCCCCTCTCTGTCGTTCATGGCTACATTTCTGTATGAAGGGAGTTGCACCCCCCTTGGATTCATTTCTAGAGATCAGACACTCCAACTAAGTGGTGGTTTTCAAGTCAAGGTGTGACAACTCTGTCTGTAGAAGTTGGGATTAGCCGCATACAAAGTAGAGGCTAGGGTTTTCTCCAGGTTCCAACTTTTTCGGTATTGTGCAATTCGGCTGTGCAATTGGTGCAAATCTCTTGAAGACTATTAGTAGACAACTGCATTACAATCAATACATTATACCAATGCATTCCAAATTGGTAATAATCATGGCTATATACTATACAATGAGTAGAAACACGGTGATAACAAATCCATTATGGGTGCTCCATATTACCAAAGTTTGTATGCCAACTATGCATATTTCTTCAACTTCTTCATTCTCCATTCCTTATATTCGCTTGCATATTTTCTTGCACAACCTTCCAAAATACAAGATAAGGTTCATAGCCACATAACTTTTGGAGGACATATATCCAACAAAATAGATGCACCACTTTAGATGTCCACTTCTAACCATGAATCATGTTAAAATATTATTACTTCAAGTTAGAAAGCATTATTGATATGAAACATATATCACCTGACCTCAAGCAAGAAAAAAAAATGGACCCATGATGAATTCTTAGACAAGATTATCCAAAAGTGTAGGTGATTATTTCTGCAAAACAATATATGAGATTCCAATTCCAAGGGTAACAACAATGAATAAAGTGTATATTTTCATATGTGTGTCTCAAATACTCCAACTGGAAAAAACAATAACCACTTGATAAAAACAAAGCAATATATACTATGCTCTAATAGCGTGGCATCGACAAAGAATAAGACCTATGTTTGAAAAGGATACGAAGCTAGAAAGTGTTTATTGCAATATTTGATTCTATTCTTTGAATGATAATAAGGTTTCTAAATTATTATTGTGGTTACAAATTATATTGAAACTTTCATTATATGAAAAAAATTATAGGTAAATTGACTATCCTTAATGGACTTGATTTCTAACACATCCATCCAAATCCCAATGAGTTTGAGATTTTTCAACACTTATTGAAATTCAACAAATAGTCTTGACAATGGAAATCAACTAAATGTCCTAGAGATCCATTCATCATTCATGAACATTGTCTCTAAATTCAATGCATGAAAATTTGATATGATTCAAAAATAGAAAAAAAAAATCTAATGACAAATCATTCTAAGACTCTTGAGAATATAATCCTCTATTTTAACCATTCCCTCAATCAAGAGCTCACAAAAATCACTTTAATTTTTCTGTACAAACGAAGCTCCAACTTTGTACTACAAGGGTTCTTGAGATTGTTTATATCTTTCCTTAACTAGGAGATGATATTTCTTCCAAAATAATTGTTGATGAGCATAAAACCTCTCAATGGTGTGAGCTTAATTTGTTTCAATGAAGATCTATGACAATCAAGATAGATAAAAAAACAACATGTGATTTTGGAATGAAAGGTTTGTAATGATATAATAGCATAGGGGGAGATCAACAATGGGAGGACACCCATATGGGTAGGGTGTGCCTCCTTTGCATCAAAGGCATAGGTAATATTCTAGTGCATTATGAGTGAAATTGTTAGCGAATGAACTGCCATGATAAAAAAATCATAAGAAGAGAAAGTGGTTACTTGATCAACAAAGAGTCTATTTTCAGGCCTATGGTTTGTCAAGTTACAAAGAAGAGTTATTAAGGATAATCTAAGGCACATGAAGCACAATTTTTCACTACCAGACGTAGCTAGGAAGAATCTAGTTGTGTGCCTAATTATTGACAATGATGGTTCTTGAAAGAAATAACTTATCTATAAATTTCCAACACATATGAAGACGAGAATTGAGAAAGAAATTTGTCTTCCATTCTAAGGAGAAACCCAAAGTCTGTGCAATAGTATTGAAAATTACCCAACTAAGAAGGTAAAGGGATCTTTCCATTGTACTTACCTTCTTATCCAATACGACAAACAAGAGAGCATAGGTGACAACAACAACAAAACTCAAATTCAATATGATCATGTAATTGTGAAAGAGGATTCTTTTGTTTCAAAATTAGTTTAAACCTATCTTCTTCACCTAAATATTAATTCTAGGCTTGAGTTATTTAATCCCAACTGGTGAAGTTAAATGCCAATCAATAACATTTAAATCCAAACACCATTCTTGTTCTCAATCACTAGTGAAAGCATGGAAAAGTGAGACATATCTCACCACCCCATGACAAAACACTATCGAGAAGTTCAATAAACTCAACAATGGGGCAAATGGGTAGCCTAGATGCACCTCCCCTAGAATCGAACTTTCCTTTGGCTTGGAACCTTTGAAACTACATAAGTAGCTACTCTACCATATGGTTAAGCTACTTACAAATGACAAAGTGAGTGCACTTAGCTTAATATCCCCCATTTGTTCTCCAAAAAATACTAGTATTCTTATCCCAATTCCATCAATGGTAGGATTACTTGCCATTTTAGCAAAATATTTGATTAGAAATATGCATATGACAATGAGATTTCATATTTAAATGTATATAAGGGTGGCCTAGTTCAGATAACTTCACATAAGGATGATCCAATTTAGAGAAGTGCATATAAGAGTGAGCTAGTTTAGATAAATGCATATGGTTGTCACCTAGTTGGAAATATCACAAGTTTAATAGAATCCAAACCTAAAATATCTAGTAGAATCATTATTTCATATTGGGATTTGAACCCAGGTTACCTAATTCAAAGTCTAGAGTGCTAAGAATGAGAAGAATAATCTTTTCAAATTCAAAACTGGACTTCCTCCTTAATGTCCTATTGTTTAATTCTGAAACCACCTTAATGTCCTATTGTTTAATTCTGAAACCACCTTTTACCCCATCTCTTTTAGACTCATGGATTCCTTGATTTGTATGATGAAAAACATGTTTATATTTAGATCTACATACAACATTTTCCAACCATCATGATCAAGCAAAGTGAGCTCAAAAGTCTTGTGGTTTGGACAAAAAAAAAAGGTGGGTGTAATTGGGGTGCCTGAGAATGATGGGGGTGTCCTTATCCCAAAATGAAAATTCCATAAGTGGATGCTAGGAGAATTTCTCCCTCTGTATCACTATCACATACACATGAATTGTAAACAAGTAGACGAGTGCATTCAAACGCTAGCCATCAACCAAAACCTTATTCATGCCACCCAACATTGACGTGAGTTGACATAGTATTTATTTTTATTTTTAATTCTTCATCAAATGATAGAAATAGGTGTTGATCCCATAGGGATTAAAAAAATCCCATTAAAAGGAAAATTAAATAAACATGTATTCTAAACTTTGGTTATTCTATAGTGTTTTTCGTAATTTTTGAAGTGCGGATGAAACTAATAGAAGGTAGAAACAACACTCTCATGCAATAGGTAGTTAGGGACTAATAAAAATAAATAAATAAATAAATAAAGAATAATAAAGAATAAGTTTTACACAATGAAGGAACAAAATATGAAATAAATGTCACTTATTCAACATTTTCATTTCTCTACATGGGGAAGAGAGGGGTAGACAACTTGGTGGCTTCTAGGGATGCAAAATCGTCATTGAGTTAAAGGTATATCAAGCATACATTGAAACAATAACACACACATGACACCATGTAAGGATTAAGGTTACAATATTTTCAACAAAGTAATTTAACATTCTTCAATTAAATAAAATCATGAGATCCTAGGTTTAGATAACGAAGTTTGATTAGGTCAATTCCTTTGCTATTACTAAGTTTAGTTAATTTCTTCCTTTCTCATTATAAACTACTTACTATTTTTAAGTTCTTAGCTTAACACAAATACATTATATTATATTAGACGTCCTAATTAATTTTCTTTTTATTATTAAAAATATTTAATTAATTTCTTTTTCTTTTGTCTTAATATTTTTTCCTGGGAATGAAAAGCTTTATATTCCAACCAAAAAAGTAGAATATACAAATTTTTGTTCAGAGTTGGACTGACTTTATCATATAAAAAACACTCAATTTCTAAATGCCTACAGGCCCCCTATTTCGTTTCCATTCTTCCTTATTGTTCTTTTTCACTTTCCGTACAATTTACAATTTTTCCTTCATTTGCTTCTCCCAAAAAAACCGAGATTACAAAAACCTTACAGTTCTGTCCCAAGGGATCATACAGAATTATAATAGAAAATACATTTATTCAAAGAACTGATTATCAAAATAATCATGAATTATGAATGCACCGTCATCCAATAACAAGGAATCCTTGGAGAGCTTGTCTGCCATCTCGTTTAACTCTCTAAAAATGTGTGAGAAAGGGATCCACTCCAACTTTTCCATGAGAAAATTTGATGTCTTAAAGGTTGAAAGAAACCCACATGTAGATGTGCATTCCCTTTGGCCCATTCAATTGCAACCCCAAGAGTCACCAAATACCTGGACCTTCCTCAAAATTTAACATATCAACCTGAAATAACAAAGCCCATAAAGTGGATAACTCTGCTTTCATGTTTGTTCCTATCCTAGGCACATATCAATTTTAAAAAAATGAGAGTTAGAGATATATAATACTTCACCTGCACCACATCTGGACAGATACCCTTGGCTAGCCCCATCGAAGAATCCCCAAGGTACCCCATCCACTAAAGGAGGCATTAAGGGAGATCTAAATTTTTTACTTTTGATCTCCGATTTGAATTCCATCGTGAGCTTGATGATCAAGCTTATCACCACTTCATGAGGTAAATGGATATCCTGAAAAAAGGATGTGTTCCTAGACCACCATACGAAATGAACATAATATAAAGGGAGTGATTTATAATCTTTATTTTCCATACCCTCCTTCCACGATTTAAGCCATCCTCACATTTCACCTCTTGGATCATGCGTGAGAATTTTGAAATCCTTTGACAAACCCTGCCAAACATGTTGCACGAATGGACATTGCATGAATAGGTGTTGAACATATTCCAAATTTGATTTACAAAGAGAGCACCTATTGGGTCCAATCCAACCTCTTTACAATTTGTTAACCTAGGTCAAGATCATGTTTTTCAAGACCATCCAGAGAAGGATTTTTACTTTGTTTGGCACATTGGAATCCCATATGAAATTCCACCGCCATTTTCTCTTCCCTTCGAAATCTTCCTCTGCTTGCACCAGGTAACCCTAATTCATTGAGAATAATCTAGTCTTCTCGTTACCTGTCCAATAAAGTGTATCCTCTTCGTCATCCTTAAGAGTAATAAAATTGGACTTTAGAATATTTAGATAGCCCTCCCACTCTTTTTCCTTCTCACCTCTTATCTCTAAGAGTTCCACCATCTTCCATAAGATTCTTCCAATGCGATCATAGTCTTTGATCGCTGCATCCTTTAAAGATAAAATGCCACAATTTTGTAGGTCTCCCACCAAATCTTCTGAGAGTTTATATCCTTCCCCTGAATTTACCCATGGGTCTTCCCCAATCCTAATTTCTTTATGTTCTCGACATTCCAGACTAATCGGTTGCTAATTAAAGGGAATGCCTCAATCAATGACTTCCAATACATTGAATTGTTGAGTGATGAATTCCTTGGCAATCTGGTCCACCCTATGAATGACATGTCTGGGATATATTTTGATGCCATAACTCTTCCCCATAACAGATTGTTATCGATCAACCTCCATAAACTTTTAGCTGCTATAGTTCTGTTGAACCAACAAATAATTTTTATGCCCTAGTACCCTAATTCTTTGGGTATGGAAAGATTAGACCAATTTACCAGATAGATTCCTCCTTTTTCCTTTTTCCCTGCCCACAAGAAATGAAAACTAGATTTTTTTGATCTTGGTTAAAATTCCTTTAGGAATTTTAGCTATTGAATCCTAGTACACTAGAATGTGGTTGAACATTGTTTTCAACAAAATTAATCTCCCTCTTCTTGATATCCACCAGTACGCCCAAAAGGATATCCTCATTTGAATTTTTCTGAATAGTCAATACCAATCCTTAAACTAGTAGTCATTTGGCTTGAGCAAAAAGCTGAAGTATTTCAACCCTTCGTCTATATTTTTCCTTTCGAAAGAAAATAGCCCCACTAGTTGCTCTGAAACTTCCTCCTCTAAACCATTAACCAACAAAATATACCTTGTCTTGTTGATTTGCATACCTATTGAGATATAAAAAAGATCCAATATATCCTTCAAAGACTGAAATTATAATACTGACCCTGTACCAAAAATAATTACATCCACAACAAGTAATAAGTGTGTAAGGATCCCTTAATTGGTTATTTTCATCCCTTTCAATTTACCTTCAATTCGATCCTTCTTGATGAGAAGACTAAGACCCTCTGCAATGATTAGGAAAAGAAAAGGGGAACGAGGGCATCTATAATGAAGCCCTCGAGAAGGCTGAAATAATTGAGAAGGAGTCCCATTTATGAGAATTACAAAGGAAGAGGATTCAATGCACCTCATAATCTACTTCACCATATTCAATTCCATTCCCATTTGAATAAGAGAACGTGTGATGAAGGTCTAACTCACCTTGTCGTATGATTTTGAAAGGTCAAGCTTCATTACAACAGAAGGGATGTTTTTTAACTTGATATAATGCAAGGCTTATTGAGTAAGGGAAGTTTCATCATGAATTTATCTTTTGTATAAGAATCTACACTGCTCCTTTGAAATTAGCTCACTAAAAATGGGTTTAAGGTGATTAGATATGATTTTTTCCACAAGTTTATAAGTCAGATTGCAACATGCGTTGGGATTGAAATCTTCATAGAAATATGGATCTTGTTTCTTAGGGACAAGGGAAAGGAAAGTAGTATTTAATGACCCCAAAACTTTACCAAAACTCTGGGACTCGTTGACTACCTTTAGCAAATCTGATTCGAGCAAATTGTAAAAACCTAAATAGAATTTGACCGTGAGGCCATCAGGTCCACGACTTTTTCATTTCTGAAAAGAAGATAAAGTGGCTATAATTTCCATTTATGAAGTCTCTGCTAGTACAAACTTATTCATATCATCCATGAAGGATTTAGGAAAAATATTGATTACTTTTAAAATTTATATGATGGGGCATCCCCCTAGTTCCTTAACTAAGCATGAAAAAAACATTTTCCTACCTTGGCTATATCACCAACCGCGGTCACCAACCGCCCTTCGACATCCTTAATTTCCCATATGAAATTTGTTATCCTACGGTAGCTAGAAAATTAATGAAAAAACTTTGTATTGTTATCCCCTTGTCAGATCCAACTGCTTTGCTCCTTTGTCTCCATTTTGATTCTTCCATTGCCAGAAGATCCTATTTTTTCCTCATAAGCGTCTTGACCTCATTTTCTTCCTCCTCCGACAATGAGCCAGCTTCACGTTCTATGAGCATGGGTGCCTAACTTAGCTTCCACTTCTTGGATAGACACCACCATTTTCAACCAATACTCTTTGGCCCATGAAGATGTGAGTTTTTAAAATTTTATCAATGTTTTTTGAAAATTGTTGCATATATGAAAGTATCGACTCCTCATCTAGGGGACTCCAAGATTCCATAACCAATTTCTTATAATCCTTCTCCTTTAACCATTCTTTGTTGAAATTCATTGGGGAAGGCGACCTAGTGTTTGATTTAGTCACTTCTAATACAACAGGCATGTGATTGGATATCCCACGTATCTCCACTTGAGACTTAAAGAACCAAGGATTATCGATCAAATCATTAGAGATCAAGAACTTGTCAAGTCTTTTGGCAACCATTTCCCTTCCTTTTCTCCCATTGAACCAAGTCTGGGAGAACTTAATTGGAGCCATATTTAATGACTAGTGTTTCTCCATCCAATGTGTAAATATTTTTCCTGGGGATATTATCAAGGGATTTCCTCCCATACATATTTTAAAGACATGGTGAAATTAAGGTCCCCTCTTAGAATTATGTCTTTAGAATTTATTTGGTTGACCCACTAAGCCCATCCCAGAAAGGGCATCGATTTGAATAAGGAACATAAAAATTTAACAGTTTTAAAGAGCATTTTAGCATGCTATCGAATACTTGTACCACTATGCACAAAGGAAGAATTGACGAGTAGGACGCCTTTAAGTGAGGGATCCAAGTTGTTAATAGGACTTCAGAGAGACCCTTGACATCAATGGAATAGAATGACCATCCTTTTAACCAATTGCTAAAGGATTCCATCGCTTTTACTCCAATGCACATCGTCTCTTGAATCATAATGACATACAGATTACAATATTGCACCAACCTTTTGAGGGAAAGGATTTTTTGAGTGCCCCCACTCCACGAGTGATGAAAGAGAGCACAATCATTTGCGAAATCTTTCCTAGAATTTAACTGCTCTAAGGTCCCAAACAATTGTTTTTTGTTTTCCACTTCTAATCTCCTTAACATCCTGCATCTACACCAACAAAATCAATAACTTCCACCCAACATGGCTTCTCGCTCATTTGTCCATGGCCAGACCCCTAAGAACCTCATCTCCGGGCCCCTTCCTAACCTTGGAGCATAAAAGGTAGTCATATTTAAAAGAGGATTTTGAACTAGGACTTAGGGAGGACAAAACTGAATGAGCATAGGATTTTGAGGCCTCCCTTGGAGGGACATAGGCTTCCCTATGTTGAGACAAAGGCTGGGATGATGCCCCCACCCCGGGAACCCTAGGAAATGATTTAGGACTCCTATAATTAGACTTCAAAGGACTTTTATTCAGAGACGCCTTTGGAAATTGGACTTGGGGAAAACAACCTTGTACTTATGATATTTCCAAAGAACCTTCTAAAGGATGAGACAAAACCTTATCAACATGGCGAGGATTCTTACCAGAGATCCAATTTATCCACGCCTTTGAGATGCTGACACCTGAAGACTCATACTGTGCATGCTTGGAGCCACTCTCGTCCCTTCCTTCTGCTTCCTCCACCTAAATTTCTGTCTCTGAGAAAAATGTTGCTTGTTTATCTTCCATACTTTTGAAAATGGAGGAAAATGCAAAGGAGGATGCCTACATTTTGCTTGCAAATTTCCAACTTCATGGCATCTGAAGCACTGAAACAAAACACACCAATAGTCTATTTTTTGTCGACATGTAAAACCTCCACATACTAATTTAATATCATCATTCAAACCTTATCTCAAGTTGAACTCAATTTGCAGCCATGCCCACCTATGATATATCTTCGACTCTTATCGTGGTTCAAGACTGTTGAATTTCCCTATGCTATTTCTGATAGCCATTGAAATGTCTTCTTGCCATAATGTTATGGGTAGGTTAGGAAAAATTTCCCAAACCTTCAAGGGAGAGTGAATGTCTGGCATTCGGTCAAAGGATATCGACCATTCTTTGAGCACCAGGCCAAACGACCCCCAACCCCAAACTCAATTGAGAACTTCCAGAAGGTCTTCGTGTCACTGAAAAATAAAACAAGTCCAACCTCTCGTGAGGTTATAGTATATCGGACAATAACTCAACAACCTCTGCCAATTGTCTTCCAACTGGGTTTTCAAATCCTAAAAAGTGACAAATTTACCACATAACCGACCTAGAATTGTCCTCCCCACTAGGTTTGGAATGGCCCTTATCTCCACGTCAATGCCAACCACCATCATTCTCCTTTCTTTCCCCACCTTCACCTCCCCTTTCTCAAGATCAAGCTTTTGGATTTTTCCTTTGCAAAAGAGTGAGTTACATGGGCACTAGAATTAGACGCCTCTGACGACGAGAGTGCGATATGCAACAGAGATGATAATGAGCAGGATTTGGAGCCCTTCTGACCCAAAAACCCACTAGGATCCTATGAACAAATATTCAATATGTTTCTCGAAACACCCCCACCTGCGTGTCTGGAAATCAGATTTGGCCGAGATAACAGAGCCTCAAGATCACACTTAGATGGTAAATCTAATGCACCAAGATCTGACAAATCAACCATGCACTTTAATCGCTGCAATTTGATGAAGTAATCATCATACATAAAGACATCCTCTGTACCCAAAATCTCCATGCCATAGTCCACTACGTCACCTTCCAAAATATTCCTAGGAAGAATATTTTAATCCTTCAGGACAGACATGCACCCCCATCCACCGGCCTTCCACTAGACTGTTCTTCAACTCATCCAATCCCCAGTCATATCAAAACCCAAAATGGATCATTTTCATGTGACCTCCCTCCATTCCTTTCTCCATCACCCCCAACTTAATGTGCCATACAACACCTTGTAGCTTTCATGTACAAGTCCATTAGCTAAAAAGCATTTCCTAAAAAACTCCTCTTCATGGCCTGGTTCCCTAGGGTTTCCTCCCCTAAACCCCAGAGTGTCACCAACGGTTTCTTCATTTTCTTATCAATTCATCTTCTTTTGTCTTATTATACCTTCCTCGAACAAGTTATATAGTGATCGTTCACAAGTCAAACACCATAGACTTTAACCATTTTTTTTTCTAAATTTGTAAAGATTTGATAATGTTCTACATAAATTATATATTAAATTGAATTTTTGAAAATTTGAAATTGATTATT
>ML778293.1:144424-155103 GCA_009831015.1 Picea engelmannii
TTTCCCTTTGATACCATCATCTGAACAGAATCAGACCAGGAAGCTACAGCTATTAGTTTTTCCCGTTCGGGTGACTTTGACTTTGCGTGCCTCATATGGGTCATACTGACTCGGAATCAAGCTCATGATAGCTTGTTGAAAAGATTGTCCCGATCCCTACCACTTGGAAGTGTTGTATTCCTTGAATAAATAAACCTTGACATGAGGAAGAAACGCCATGGGAAGGCCCACAAATCCCTGAAAGCAACCAACTGATACTCTTTCAAGGGCAGAGGCCATAGTAACTATGACCCCCGCCACTGTCTTTGACTGGAACCATAGCACCAAGGGGAGTTTATGGAGAATTAACTGTGTAAAACACCATGTTGAGCCCAGAGCAGATTTTTGGGTCAACAGTAACGAGAACACTGGAATGAATTAGGGTTACCTGGTGCAAGCAGAGGAAGATTTTGAAGGGGAGAGAAAATGGCGGTGGAATTTCATATGAGATTCCAATGCACCAAACAAAGTAAAAATCCTTCTCTGGATGGTCTTGAAAAACATGATCTTGACCTAGGATAACAAATTGTAAAGAGTTTGGATTGGACCTAATAGGTGCTCTCTTTGTAAATCAAATTTGGAATCTATTCAACACCTATTCATGCAATGTCCATTCGTGCAACATGTTTGGCAGGGTTTGTCAAAGGATTTCAAAATTCTCACGCATGATCCAAGAGGTGAAATGTGAGGATGGCTTAAATCGTGGAAGGAGGGTATGGAAAATAAAGAGTATAAATCACTCCCTTTATTTTATGTTCATTTCGTATGGTGGTCTAGGAACACATCCTTTTTTCAGGATATCCATTTACTTCATGAAGTGGTGATAAGCTTGATCATCAAGCTCACGATGGAATTCAAATCGGAGATCAAAAGTAAAAAATTTAGATCTCCCTTAATGCCTCCTTTAGTGGATGGGGTACCCTAGGGATTCTTCGATGGGGCTAACCAGGGGTATCTGTCAAGATATGGTGCAGGTGCAGTATTATATATATCTGACTATCACTTTTTTAAAATTGATATGTGCCTAGGATAGGAACAAACATGAAAGCAGAGTTATCTACTTTATGGGCTTTGTTATTTCAGGTTGATATGTTAAATTTGAGGAAGGTCCAGGTATTTGGTGACTCTTGGGTTGTGATTGAATGGGCCAAAGGGAATGCACAGCTACAGGTGGGTTTCTTTCAACCTTTAATACATCAAATTTGCTCATGGAAAAGCTGGACTGGATCTCTTTCTCACACATTTTCAGAGAGTTAAACGAGATGGCAGACAAGCTCTCCAAGTATTCCTTGTTATTGGATGACGGTGCATTCATAATTCATGAGTATTTTGATCATCAGTTCTTTGAATAAATGTATTTTCTATTATAATTTCGTATGATCCATTGGGACAGAACTGTAAGGTTTTTGTAATCTCAGTTTTTTTGGCAGAAGCAAATGAAAGAAAAATTGTAAATTGTACGGAAAGTGAAAAAGTACAATAAGGAAGAATGGAAACGAAATAGGGGGCCTATAGGCATTTAAAAATTGAGTGTTTTTTATATGATAAAGTCAGTCCAACTCTGAACAAAAAAATTGTATATTCTATTTTTTGGTTGGAAAATAAATCTTTTCATTCCGAGGAAAAAATATTAAGACAAAAGAAAAAGAAATTAATTAAAGATTTTTAATAATAAAATGAAAATTAATTAGGACGTCTAATATAATATAATGTATTTGTGTTAAACTAAGAACTTAAAAATAATAAGTAGTTTATAATGAGAAAGGAAGAAATTAACTAGACTTAGTAATAGCAAAGGAATTGACCTAATCAAACTTTGCTATCTAAACCTAGGATCTCGTGATTTTATTTAATTGAAGAATGTTAAATTACTTTGTTGAAAATATTGTAACCTAAATCCTTACATGGTGTCATGTGTGTGTTATTGTTTCAATGTATGCTTGATATACCTTTAACTCAATGACTATTTTGCATCCCTAGAAGCCACCAAGTTGTCTACCCCTCTCTTCCCCATGTACAGAAATGAAAACATTGAATAAGTGACATTTATTTCATATTTTGTTTCTTCCCCATGTACAGAAATGAAAACATTGAATAAGTGACATTTATTTCATATTTTGTTTCTTCATTGTGTAAAACTTATTTTTTATTATTATTTATTTATTATTAGTCCCTAACTACCTATGGCACTACCTTCTATTAGTTTCATCTGCACTTCAAAAATTACCAAAAATACTATAGAATAACCAAAGTTTAAAATAAATGTTTATTTAATTTAATTTAATTTTTAATGAGGATTTTTTAATCCGATCAACACCTATTTCTATTATTTGATGAAGAATTAAAAATAAAAATAAATACTATGTCAACTCACGTCAATGTTCGGTGGCATGAATAAGATTTTAGTTGATGGCTAGTGTTTGAATGTGCTCGTCTACTTGTTTACAATTCATGTGTATGTGCTAGTGATACAGAGGAGAAAATTCTCCTAGCATACACTTATGGAATTTTCATTTTGGGATAAGGACACCCCCCATCATTCTCAGGCACCCCAATTACACCCACCTTTTTTTTTTGTCCAAACCACAAGACTTTTGAGCTCACTTTGCCTGATCATGATGGTTGGAAAATGTTGTATGTAGATCTAAATAGAAACATGCATTTCATCATACAAATCAAGGAATCCATGAGTCTAAAAGAGATGGGGTAGAAGGTGGTTTCAGAATTAAACAATAGGACATTAAGGTGGTTTCAGAATTAAACAATAGGACATTAAGGTGGTTTTAGAATTAAACAATAGGACATTAAGGAGGAAGTCTAATTTTGAATTTGAAAAGATTATTCTTCTCATTCTTAGCACTCTAGACTTTGAATTAGGTAACCTAGGTTCAAATCCCAATATGACATAATGATTCTACTAGATCTTTTAGGTTTGGATTCTATTAAACTCGCGATATTTCCAACTAGGTGACAACCATATGCATTTATCTAAACTAGCTCACTCTTATATGCACTTCTCTAAATTGGATCATCCTTATGTGAAGTTATCTAAACTAGGCCACCCTTATATACATTTAAATATGAAATCTCATTGTCATATGCATATTTCTAATCAGATATTTCGCTAAAATGGCAAGGAATCCTACCATTGATGGAATTGGGATAAGAATACTAGTATTTTTTGGAGAACAAATGGGGGATATTAAGCTAAGTGCACTCACTTTGTCATTTGTAAGTAGCTTAACCATATGCTAGAGTAGCTACCTATGTAGTTTCAAAGGTTCCAAGCCAAAGGCAAGTTCAATTCTAGGGGAGGTGCATCTAGGCTACCCATTTGCCCCATTGTTGAGTTTATTGAAATTCTCAATATTGTTTTGTCATGGGGTGGTGAGATATGTCTCACTTTTCCGTGATTTCACTAGTGATTGAGAACGAGAATGGTGTTTGGATTTAAATGTTATTGATTGGCATTTAATTTCACCAATTGGGATTAAATAAATCAAGCCTAGAGTTAATATTTAGGTGAAGAAGATAGGTTTAAACTAATTTTGAAACAAAATAATCCTCTTTCACAATTACATGATCATATTGAATTTGAGTTTTGTTGTTGTTGTCACCTATGCTCTCTTGTTTGTCGTATTGGATAAGAAGGTAAGTACAATGGAAAGATCCCCTTGCCTTCTTAGTTGGGTAATTTTCAATACTTTTGCACAAACTTTGGGTTTCTCCTTTGCATGGAAGACAAATTTCTTTCTCAATTCTCGTCTTCGTATGTGTTGGAAATTTATAGATAACTTATTTCTTTCAAGAACCATCATTGTCAATAATTAGGTGCACAACTAGATTCTTCCTAGCTACCTCTGGTAGTGAAAAATTGTGCTTCATGTGCCTTAGATTATCCTTAATAACTCTTCTTTGTAACTTGACAAACCATAGGCCTGAAAATAGACTCCTTGTTGATCAAGTAACCACTTTCTCTTCTTATGGTTTTTTTATCATGGCAGTTCATTCGCCAACAATTTCACTCATAATGCACTAGCAGATTACCTATGCCTTTGATGCAAAGGAGGCACACCCTACCCATATGGGTGTCCTCCTATTGTTGAGCTCCCCCTATGCTATTATATCATTACAAACCTTTCATTCCAAAATCACATGTTGGTTTTTTATCTATCCTGATTGTGATAGAGCTTCATTGAAACAAATTAAGCTCACACCATTGAGAGGTTTTATGCTCATCAACAATTATTTTCGAAGAAATATCATCTCTTAGTTAAGGAAAGATACAAACATTCTCAAGAACCCTTGTAGTACAAAGTTGGAGCTTCGTTTGTACAGAAAAATTAAAGTGATTTTTGTGAGTTCTTGATTGAGGGAATGGTTAGAATAGAGGATCATATTCTCAAGAGTCTTAGAATGATTTGCCATTAGATTTTGTTGTTCTATTTTTGAATCATATCAAATTTTCATGCATTGAATTTAGAGACAATGTTCATGAATGATGAATGGCTCTCTTTGACATTTAGTTGATTTCCATTTTCAAGACTATTTGTTGAATTTCAATAAGTGTTGAAAAATCTCAAACTCATTGGGATTTGGATGGATGTGTCAGAAATCAAGTCCATTAAGGATAGTCAATTTACCTATATTTTTTTTCATATAATGAAAGTTTCAATATATTTTGTAACCACAATAATAATTTAGAAACCTTGTTATCATTCAAAGAATAGAATCAAATATTGCAATAAACACTTTATAGTTTCATATCATTTTCAAACATAGGTCTTATTCTTTGTCGATGCCATGCTATTGGAGCATATTATATATTGCTTTGTTTTTATCAAGGGGTTCTTGTTTTTTCCAGTTGGAGTGTTTGAGACACACATTTGAACATATACACTTTATTCATTGTTGTTACCCTTGGAATTGGAATCTCATATATTGTTTTGCAGAAATAATCACCTACACTTTTGGATAATCTTGTCTAAGCATTCATCATGGGTCCATTTTTTTTTCTTGCTTGAGGTGAGGTGATATATGTTTCATATCAATAATACTTTCTAACGTGAAGTAATAATATTTTAACATGATTCGTGGTTAGAAGTGGACATCTAAAGTGGTGCATCTATTTTGTTGGATATATGTCCTCCAAAAGTTATGTGGCTGTGAACCTTATCTTGTGTTTTGGAAGGTTGTGCAAGAAAAGATGCAAGCGAATATCAAGGAATGGAGAATGAAGAAGTTGAAGAAATATGCATAGTTGGCATACAAAACTTTGGTAACATGGAGCACCCATAATGGATTTGTTATCACCGTGTTTCTACTCATTGTATAGTATATAGCCATGATTATTACCAATTTGGAATGCATTGGTATAATGTATTGATTGTAATGTAGTTGTCTACTAATAGTCTTCAACAGAGTTGCACCAATTGCACAGTCGAATTGCATGATACCGAAAAAAAGTTGGAACCTGGAGAAAACCCTAGCCTTTGCTTCGTATGCAACTAATCCCAACTTCTGCAGACAGAGTTGTCACACCTTGACTTGCAAACCACCACTTAGTTGGAGCGTCTGATCTCTAGAAATGAATACAGGGAGGGTGCAACCCCCATCATACAGAAATGTAGCCATGAACGACAGAGAGGGGACAAGATCCAAGCGACCGACATTTGAGCCACCGCCCCATCTGCGGGAACAATTCCTAACCAAAGAACAGGGTTTCAAAAAAGAGATGGAGGTAAATACGAGTACGCCTCATCCAAAGGTGCCTCGAGGATGGGAACCGGGAAAATGCATCCCCCAATCTGATAAACCTCGTAGGTATACTATCAACTCGACCAGGGTCGAGGAACACACCTAGTTCATGAAAGACCATGCCCTAATAGGGAAATTTTTGGGTCGCTAGCCTTAAGAAAGGGACCTCGTGCAATGGATCAAATCTTGGTGGAACCTGAAGGGGGATACGAAGTTCGACTCAACTCCAAGGGGTTCTTCACGGTCATCCTCTACAACCTGGAGGATAAGGACCAGATCTTCGACAATGGGCCATATTTCTACAACTCTGTAGGGCTCTTCCTTGGATTCTGGACGGATCGCTTTAGCCTAGAGAGAGAGGATTTCACCATGGCACCATCCGGATCTGACTCTACTCCCCACCCAAGAATTTTGGCTTGAAGAAATTCTCATGGGCATAGGAAATACAGTGGGAAGGTATGTAAAATCCTCAGAGGCAAAAAAAGAAAAGAAATACACCTCATATGCTCGCATATGTGTCTACATGGATATCTCGAAGGCCTTACCAGGATCAGTAACTATAGAATACCAGGACAAGGACTAGAACCAAACCATTGATTATGAACACATCCCCTTCCATTACAGGAAATGTCATGAGCATGGTCACCTCTTTTGTGACTGCCCTCTAAATACTCAAAATTCAAAAGTAGGGGACAAAAAGCAAAAGGATGGATACACAACAGTCACGGGTAGGAAAATAAAACCCCCCATGAAGCACAAGCAAGACAGTAACCCGAAGATCCCCATCAAAAACTCTTTTGATATCCTAAATCAGCTCCCAGTAGAAGAGGAGGTGGAAAATCCACATAAGGAAGACAATCAAGACAAGGATAAAGGAAAATCCAATCTACAGCCTGAACCAACAAAAGGAAAGAACCAAGAAACATATCCTATAGTTCAATAGAATGAGGATAAACCAGAATATGGTGGGGACACCCTAATGCAGTTGGATGATTAAGATCTAGCGGACATTGACCTAGAGAAACTAGAGGAAGCCTTCAATAAAAAGGAGCTGCAAACCATCCCAGTAGAAAAACTAAGGAAAGTGCACAAAGTATCATTGATTCCAATGTAGGGGCCACTTCACAACTAGGAATATCCCCAAATCCATCACCTGAGCCCAGGCGCACCCCCTGAGAAATAAAATGCAGAGGCCATAAATCAACACACCAACTCATCAAACATGTAGGAAACTATATGCTTAACTTGGGATAGATCCATTGTCTCACAGAAGGGTACTTCTCCCCACCACTCAACTCACCATGATGAAGATCATCACTTATAACATTAGAGGGCTTAATGGAAGGTCCAAACAAAGGACCCTTCGAGACAGTATTCATGCAAAGAATCCAGACATTCTCCTTTTATAGGAAACAAAATGTGTTGGGGAAGCAGTTGAGGAAATTTTTTAGCGATGTTGGAGGAATTGTAACTTCATTCACACAGACTCAAATGGTGTTGTAGCGAGCCTAGCCATTCTATGGAACCCCTCCACATTCATCATAGATCAACCTTTTTTCACGATAGGCACACTCATGGTTCACTTCAGGGCCTTAGGATCCAACGAAGATGGAATGATTACAAATTCCTATGGACCACAAAGTTCCCAGGACAAGGATCTTTTCCTACACATGATATCCAAAGTAAGTACACTGTTGAGATCAACGTGTTGGATAGTAGTGGGTGACTTCAAAATCATTCTTACACTGGAGGAGAAGACTGGAGGTGCAAAGAGTTTAGATCAGGACAATGGTAAGTTCATATCACTAATAGACCAACTAAAACTTATAGAAATAGAAACAAGGAATGGAATTTTCACTTGGTCCAACCGACGATCTGCACCCCAACATGTCGCAAGTAGATTATATCGCTTCCTCATCTTCGAATCAATAAATATTGGATGATCCGGTGTTGGAAACCAATATTCTCCCAAAATCAAGTTCATATCATTGGTCAGTCTCTCTTTTGTTAGACACCGGAGAAACACACAAGCTTAAACCCTTCCAATTTGAAAAGTTCTAACTCACCCACCCGAATTTCCGGGAATTTTCCATAACCTGGTGGAGGCAGGCAGAGATAGACCATGGCACATGCTGTATACGTTTCAACAAAGGCTAAAGAAATTCAAATGAAATATAAAGAACTGGAACAAGAATATGTTTGGTAATATCTTCCATAAAAAACAGGAGAACGAGCAGTGCCTAGACGACCTACAACATGAATTTATTTCACAAGGATGGACAACAGACTCTTCAAGGGAGGAAGAAAATGTACAGGAAGATCTATAGGAGTGTTAGAAAAAAGAGGAGATACTTTGAGACAGAAATCCATAGTACAATGGATTAAGGAGGGAGAAAGGAACACCAAGTTCTTCCACCACTCCATGGTGCACATGTGATATATCAATAGAATCACCCAAATAGAAGATACCGAGAGGAACCTCATTTTGGATCATGCAAGCATGGAAGTTGAACTGGTTAACTACTACAAATACCTCCTATCGGAACCCCTAAGGAATAGAATGTTAGCCTTAAGCAAGATAACCTGACACATCCCTTCCCTTATCACAAAGGAACATAATGAAACACTGGTGAGGTTGATCACACAAGAGTAAGTTGATCAAATAGTTAAAGAGATGCCACTAGGAAAATCCCTGGGGCCAAATGGATTTACAACATACTTTTTTCACTATTGTTGGTCGATGATCAGGGAAGAATTTTGGCAAGTAAAAGAGGAATCTAGGACATCTGGACAAGTCCTCTCAGCCTTCAATTCCACTTTCTTCACATTAATCCAAAAGGAAGAGAGAGTAACCCATCCAAAGCAGTTCTAACCCATTTCCCTCTACAATGTAATATACAAGATCATCGCAAAGGTAATAGCTCTACGACTCAAATTGGTGTTGCCCTTTATCATCTCCAAGGAACAATCTGACTACATGGAGGGGCGCCAAATCATGGTTAGTGTCATCCTTGCATATGAGGTAATACACTCACTCAGATCAACTCATACCCCAAGTATGCTCATCAAACTTGATCTCTCAAAATATTTTGATAGAATAAGTTAGCAATATATGTGCTCCCTCCTTGAGTCCTTTGGCTTTGATACAACTTGGATAGACTGAATTATGCAGCTCACTTCCTCAGCCTTCTTCTCCATTCTAGTTAATGGAGTGCCCTCCCAGCCCTTCTCACCCACCAGAGGCATATGTCAGGGGGATCCCCTCTCCCCTTTCCTTTTTTTCATAATGGTTGAAGGCCTTGGTCATTACATTAATGCCTCAATCGAGGATGGTTCCCTCAAAGGCCTACTTCTTCACAATGTCTAGCCAACAACCTTTCACAGTCAATTTGTGGATGACATATTGTTGATGAATACTCCCACCACCCAGGAGGCTAACAAGCTCAAGACCATTCTCACAGACTTTGCAGAAGCTTCAGGAATCTCCCTAAACATGGACAAGTCACAGCTTTTCTTTTTCAATACCCCGCTAGATATCCAAAACCACATCTCAAGACTTCTGGGGATCCCCAAGAGCTCCCTTATGTCCAAATATCTTGGTATCCCCCTTACGGGGGTAGCCACTCATAGCATCTCTTGGGATAGCCTCCTACTATCCATCTCTAACCATCTAAATAACTGGACCATTTTCTCTCTCAACCTATCATCTCAACTAGTCCTACTAAAATTCGTGCTTCAAGATCTACCGACGTATCTATTTACAGCCTTGTAAGCACCACAATCAGTTATAAAATCCATCAGAAAACTCCAACAAAATTTTCTCTGGCATGGTCACCACCCAGAATAGAAGTGGGCTCTAGTAGACTGGGATAAAATCTGCAAGCCTAAATCAATAGGTGGATTGGGTCTTAGGGATCCAGGAAAGCTCAATCACATAATGGGGGTAAAACTCTAGTGGCACTGGCTCAAACACCCCACGGAGTTATGGGCTAAACTTTGGAAGCTCAAATATGCACCTACCACTAATGAGGACCTCCTCATCAGACTAAATGATCTGATTCAAGGATCCAACATATGGAATGTAGTTTGGTACAATCACCCTCTCATACAGAAATATGCATTTTGGGAGATACAAAATGGAGAGTGGTCCTTATTATGGCAGGACTCCTGGAAGCAATTGCCACCATTGCACTCAATGGAAGAGCTAATCCCCCTTCATTAGCAAATGAAATTCAAGGATACACTACATGTAAAGGACCTTTGGGAGGAAAATTTGATGCAAGATCCCTGACGCATATGGAAGACTCAACCCCATGAACTAAACATACCGGAATATAGCAATACACAACCTTGGGGTGATTTGGCCTTGCAACAAAAGATTTGCATCAGTGCAGAACCAGATATCCTCAGGTGGGGACACTCGCCAACATGAAACTTCTCGTTAAAATAATTCTACCATCTTCAGGAAAATTACCACATGCAACCAAAAGAGCACATCTAGGGTAAAATTTGGAATCCCGAATTTTGGTTGAAAGTCTCCATTTTTCTCTGGCTAATTTCCCAGAATCGCATACTCACTTGGGATAACCTATAGAAGAGGGGATTTGTGGGACCTTTGATATGCCTCCTCTGTCGGGAACATGAGGAAACAATGGAGCACATATTAAATCAATGTTCTCAAAGTGGATTAATCTGGGACTTGGCAACGCAAATAATGTGTCGCTCCAACACAAACAAAGCCAGTATTGTTAGCACTATTGAAAACTGGGACTCAATTACTATCAAAACCCAATCTTATATCACATCTAGAAATTGTTACCAGGCTTCATAGTCAGAAAAATATGGAAAGAGAGAAACAAACGAATCTTCCACTTTGGTTCCTC
>ML778293.1:155194-168289 GCA_009831015.1 Picea engelmannii
CAACCTCTCTTGCATACTTGTCTCTTGTTCCCCACCCCCTCAAGGCTTTGTCAAATTAAATTTTGATGGCTCCTCGAAGGGAAATCCTGGACCAGTTGGTTATGGGGCAGTTCTCCGAGATAGCGTGACACAGATTCTACACATAACATTAGGTTACCTGGGGCTCAACACAAACAATGCAGGAGAAATATGGAGTCTCATTAAGGGAATCAAACTAGCAATCAGTCACAACATCCATCAACTCATCGTGGAAGGGGACTCCCAGGTGATAATCCAGCTTGTCTTAAAAATCATCCATGGATCTCACCCCTCGAAAGTCTCCCCAAGATGGAAAATTTTGGGACTGCTAGAGGACTTCAAATCCCTCCTTCAACCCAACCTCGCTTTAATCCCCTCCCATGTTAAAAGAGAATCAAACAAGATAGCATATTGCCTAGCTAATGAGGGAGTAGCCTCAAAGGAGGAGATGATTCAACGAGATGCTTGAATCTCCCCAGCCCCCCGTTGTTGCACCAATGTATGGATACATATCAAAGTGCCTCCCCCCCATATGGGGTGCCACGTAGATAGCATGAATCCCAATCCATTTATGAGGCTTGTCGCCACCCTCGCCTTCAATTCTTGGATGGAGGACGACATTCATAGAATTCATTGTGCTCCTGGGAAGGTTGGATAGTTCCATTGCGTAGGTTTAATGGAGTTCTCGGTGCGCCATGGTGGATGGATTATGATGGGTATGAGAGGCATGTCTAAGGTCACCTCAGCTCCCCTGGCGCTCCTCCATTTCATCCAAGTTTGTTATGGATCACTCCACTCAACTCAGTCTTCACATTTGTGCTTTGCTCTATTCAATCTCACAACTTTCTGCACTCTTCCGCTAAGTTCATTTTGGTTTCCCTTAACCTCCATGCCCCAAGAGTGTGTAAATCCTAAGAGGGGTCCTTCTTAGTATATCTATGCAGCCAAGCAAAGACGCCTCCACAAGATTTCCCAAGCTTCTTCGACCTCATTGATTCAATGGAATAAGAATCCAAATTCACCTCCAATGGACTATGTAGAGGAGGAAATTCCAGAGGAAACAATTACGGTGTTGTCAGAATCCCTCCTCTACCTAGTTCTGGATCCCCAAGATCGACCCAGCACCAGTCTCCCTACAACTGTTACAGTGGATGCCATGGAGGGGGTGACTTGTATAATCCAAGAAGAAATTCCTTTAGCTGACCGCCCGATTGAACCTCCACCGCCCACCTCAGCCATGGCCTGATATTCACACTCACTTTGCTTCCTGGCACCAGAACATCTGGAGCTCATCTTCGAGATGCAAAGGGACATGATGGAGAAACTCCATAGGCACACTCTTCTCAGCAACAGACTGGACATCCTATTTGATGTGCTCTCGAGCACACAAAGTCAACAACGTTGCCCAACCTACGCGCAACATTATGTCTTCAATCCTTATGGCGAAACTCAAGATAGTAGGTTTTAATAGCTCTTTTAATGATTAAATCTCTTAGGATCTTTGTACCTCCTCTGCAAAAACACAAGTAATTTTCGTACTCTTGTTCAGTTTTCTTGTTTTGTGCTCTATCCAAATTGTATGGCCATGTTCTATTCAAACTTCTTGTTCCATGTTCAAACAGTTATGTCTCAATACTCTTATGCCACTTGTTCTAGTTTCCAAATGTTTGGCGGAACAGATGGTATCTTTTTCTTTTTTTCCAATCAGAACAGAAGGGTGCCATCTGTTTCGGTTTCCACTAGTTTGGCGGAACAGGTGGAAAGCCCTAGAACAAGATTTGATATGTACAATCATAGTTGTTTTATGAGGAAATAACACTTTTTTATTTACAAAAAAAATAAGTCTTCGAAGTAAGTTACAAAACATATAAAATCCCCCCACCCCCACCCTCGCCCTCATAATAACCCTCATAATATGAGGGTGGGGGTGAGGGGGAGTTAATATGTATTCTTGAGTGAAGTAGATGCACCATTCTTGTCATATATTCTCAGCATTTCTTTACTATTTTCAAATTGACTTGATTGGTACTTAGCTAATCAGATAAGGATTAGCAATGTGTCCAAACGTTGTATAATTTTTTTTCCCTTTATCATGGTAGCCAAGCAACACATTTATGCCTTTAGGTCAACTAAGTCAGATGAAAAATGTCAATTAACCATTTGAGGCTTTATATTTCCAAGTGAAATTCCTCACATAAACCCTTTACTCGTTTGGCAATAAACCTTGTTATACATTGCATTAGCCAGAGGATATATGTCTTTGATACAAAGAGACCATCAAAATGGAATTGATATTGAAATATGATACTGAGATAGGTAGAACCAATTACTAAAATATCTCTTTTATTATTCCCAATTGTTATAGCTTATATAATATAAATGGGTTCTCTGAAAAAACTAGTAGATGCATTAAAAAATAGAAGTGAGTTTACTCAACACTAATGTTCTCTTACTTTGCTAAAATCACCTATTTTCTTGCACCTCTAGATTTTTATAGCATGATTTCTTATTAGAACCCCTTCTCCCTAGTTTCAAATTAGCATCATTTTTATCAAAATAAAATCATTTTCAAGAAAAAAATTACATAGTACTTGTTGAAGTCTTCTACTAAATTGAATCCTTCAAATGATCATTTTCACATATTGTTCCTTGATTTACTTATATTTAGTATCACGATTCATTTATAGGCTAGATATCCTCTCTCATAATAATCCTTTGTCACTCATATGATTTACTTTACTTTTTCAATTTTAGTAGATATGATGTTTGCATAAGTTAACATATAAAAAACAATGAAAGATATGATGAAGCATTATATAGATGTGTTACAAAGGCTTACATGAGAGACCTTCTCAAACTTCCCATCTTTACAAGTGCCCAATATGCTTCTAAATGCTATATGCATTTGTAACATACCTCTCTTGCACACCCAGGGGCCTTGATATCCAAATGTTCATCAAAGTCCCAGTCTAATCCAACTTTTGGCCCAATAGTTGCGTCAACAATCAAAAGACTTCCAATCCATCCCAATGCATGATATGATGAACCAGCATCAACGAACATAAGAATTCCAAACCAATCCAATGTATGGTATGATGACAATGTTCCAGCATTTTATTGGACAACAACGATGATTCCTAGCGCAACAACTTTCAACAAAAAGCTCAAGAAGAACAAAATATTCCAACAACAATTCCACTCAAATAGGAAATTTGTAGTTCAAATTGGATACCATGATAAGTGTCTAGTTAAGAACATGTGTTGGACCTCGACCAAGTTTTGAGGAATACTTGGTCATAGTTGACCGTTTGGTACTTCGACTGCCTGTCAAAGATGGAGCACATAGCGAAGCAGAGATCACGGGATCTCGCCACTTTTTGTGGAACCTTTTTGGTTTTTTTTGGGAATATTGTAACGGGAAAGGGATGTCGGCCCTTGTTTAGGCATTTTTCTATGTATAAATAGAGGTCTAGGCCATGTAAGAAAATAGGCCCTGTCTATCGATGGCTTAGTGCATAAGTTGGATCTATGTGATCAGAAGTTTGTGTGACTGTAAGAGCTATGTGCATGCTGTAATAAGTGTTGAGTGCCAGAGTGTGAGAAGGCTTAGTGCTTGGATCTACTCGGGGAAAGAGGATCTAGCGAGTTGCACGGATCTCTTGTCCTATGCGGGGTAGGATCTTGGAGGCTTAGTGTTGTAACTGCTTGACCAAGATAATATAAAGAAGACTTTGTGGACGTAGCCCCAAGGTGGGAGTGAAGCATGGTAACTTTGTGTAATGTGCTAATGTGTTTGTCTCTCTCTTGCTAAGTGCTCTGATATGTTTAGATAGATCTATTGATGCTTTGTGCTTATGAGATATGAATGCATGCTAGATATGATACATAAGATGCTAAGTTCTTAATCTATTGGGTATAACCTGTTTATCATTGCTAAGTGCTAGATCTGAGTAATTACTGTGGTGCTCTATGCTTTCTGTGTAGTGTATTAATGAATGTATGTTAGGAAATAACTGATGCTAAGTGCACTGTAAGCAAGATAATCAAAAATCTATGTCCCAGATAAGGTTGCAGACACATGAGTCTTGCAACCACCCCTGCCTCTACCTTGGGTGAGACTTCATCTGCTTCGTAGGTGTTGCCGAAAGGGTCGGTAGTTAGGGCTTTGTTGGTGTGCTCTTGAGCGTTGAACCCTGGGTCTGCCCCTGTGCCAATAAATGGTTCTGTTGCCGGGACCTAGAACTGTGATTGCTGGGAACTGAAGAAGAAGAAGCTTTGTGAGAAATAAGCTCTATGCGTAGATCTGTTGCCTTAGTGCGTAGTGTTCTATTTGACCCATGAAGCTTTGTGCCAAGAAAGAAAGGTCAAATATGAAGAAGAGAGGTCAGATATGAAGAAAAAGAAGTCAGATCTGCAAAGAAAGAGGTTAGATCTGCAAGAAAAAGGTAAGAAATGTAAGCTCTGTGCTTTGATAAAGGTAAGAATAGTTAAAAGTCTTAGATCTTGAAGCTTTGTGCTCTGTACAAGTAAGATAAGTGAAATTTTTTTGTTTCTAAAGCATGGATCTAGATATGTTTGATAGATTCTATCCTAGCTTCAAAACTAGGGCATTAATAGATGAAAGAAAGTTTGATATGAATAGATCTGATAAGTATAGTGATAGATATGTTATACCTATGCATAGAAAAAAAATTGGGACTAACCAGTGGATGCGGGATCCTAGAAAGAAATTTTTGCAGGCTAACTGTTATGATCCTAGCACACAGTACCTGAAAAGTTGGGGATCATTGAAGAGAAAGAGAGGATTAACTCTTTGTTACAATTGCAAAAGGCCCAGACATATTGCTAAGGAATGCCCTGGGCGAAGACCCAGCTGTCTTTTTTGTAAGGCTATGGACCATGAAGTACTGGATTGCCCTAGAATGATTGCTAGACTTGAAAAGATGAATATAGAGCAAGCATGAGGTCCAAAGACTCAGATTATAGAGGAACCCTAGAAAAAAACAGAGAAAGTATTGATGAAAATGCAAGAAACCCTTAATGATCACAGAGACCTCAGCTTATTACAAATCTTCAAGAAGAAATAACGGATCGAAGTGAGAATAGGAGACTTCGACATTGACTGTGTTTTGGATGAAGAAACACAGGTGAACATTATGACAGAAGGAACCTGGAAATCTATAGGAAGACCTGACATGACCCCATCATTAGGAGGAATAGGGTTATTCAGAGGAAAGCTGGTAAACCTATGTGGAAATCTCACTCAGATATCTATGAATGCTCATGGAGCTTCGACAGAAGAATATTTTGAGATTGTTAAGTTCATGGAGGACAACTCCTCGTTTACTATGTTACTTGGTAAACCTTAGATTAAGAAATATCAAGCCAGAAAACAGGAAGCAGAAAAGGACCTAGAACAACAGAGACAAGAGTTAAGAGACTTCATGACTAGAAGGATCGCGCAATTGATTGAAGAATAGGAGAATAGATCAAGGGTTCTTGACCCCAGGAACTTGGATGACGAAGTTGACAGAACGCTAGAAGAACCACAGAGGACCGAAAAATATATTGGACAAGTAATACCCGTGGATTTGAAGAAATAATCTCAGCACTACGAAGTTACCATGCCAAGAGAAGAAAAGAATCGGAATGAAAAAAGGATGACCAAGACGAAGCTCACTGGGAAGAAGGCTAGAAAACACATGAAGAAGAAAGCGAAGTTGGAGAAATTACAGAACGTTCCAGAAGAAACCCCGCAGAAGGAAAACATGTCGAATTTGAGCTTCGTCAATATAGCATAATAACGACATATGGCACTTCGCCATGTCGAAGTAATATAGTCGTTATAAGACAATATACATGTTTCGCTGATGGTCCGAACGGCTTGGAAGAAAGTTATGACCTGTTACCTGACCGTTAGACTATGCCATAACGAACAGATCAAGAGTTAATGGACCCTCCTATCTGTTGCAAGCGGTCCATTACAACTTTACTTACTTATTTCGTCGCGCCATGCCCGGAAGACACTTTTGCCAATTGAGAACTTGAGCTCACAGATTACCCGCATTGTGGAATAGTGACTACCCCGCCTTGCTCTCTACTCGATTACGGTACCTTCATCCTATTGAGAACCTAAGAAAGTGATCCTGAGCTTACATGTCTGACGAGCTTAGCACAATAGAAGAATCAGTGAGAGAAGTACTCACTAGCTTAAGAACTGAAAGAGTTATGTCGGAAAGAGGAATGTACACCGGAGTCCAATCCTCATCATCAAGAGGAGTAGCAGCTTCTCCATCCACTGCTCGAGCTGGACCATCCCGACAGACAACCGAGAAACGTACTAAACATAGAGATGACATCGCAAACGCCAAACTGATCCCGAGCATCTTGCCCTCTTGCATACCTCCTCTTAAAGGTGAAATCAACCGCGACAATGTGCCCCGAGATTACGACTATCCTATGATCACTGCATACCTACCAAAGGGTGTGCGCGCAATTCGCACTGAGCGGACCAAGCTCGCAGCATTGAAGTTTTGTGACTTCATCCTTGGTGACCAGAAAGCCTATAGTATGCTTTCCCTGCACAAGTATCTGACAATGACAAAGGGAAAGAATTCCAATATCGTCCCTCAACAATGGACGATGAACCTCACGTAGTCCACCTTACTTAATGTAATGAAGATTCCACACTTTGGTAGGCACCGGGAGGTGAACGCTTGCGTAAAATTGATACTAGCGAGATACCATGGAGGATATCTCTGGTTGAACCAGCGTATAACGATTGATCCAGTGCTGATCAATCGGATCACCAAGCTAAGCATGCAGGGCCCTGACCCGCAAGACTATTACCCTGGAAAGACCACGGATCGCGCTCTTTCACAGAAGATGAAAGAGGCCTATGGAAATGTTGAAAAAGGCACGCGAGGTTACAATGTAACCTCTATTGATAGTGGTGCAGTGCGCCTCACCTGTGGTTAAAGTTAGTCTGCAAGAATAGACCGACGCAAGTATCTGGGTTTGTAGTTCATCTCACAGGAAAATGTATAGAAGGAGTCCAAATGAACTGGTCGAAGTACTTAGCGGATCAAGGAGTCTCCACTGAGCCTATGCCAGAAGGAACACCCGAAGCATAAGACGAGTCAATTCAACTTCACAGGATTGCTGACCTAGTCGAAGTAGGCCTTCATAAAGTAGAATAAGTAACAGCACAGGCCACCCAGGCCCTAAAGCATGCACACAAGGAAATCATAGAGCAGTGCCAAGCTGCATAGCAAGAGAAGGAGGCCATCCAAGAGAATTTTGATAAAGAACGCACAAAGATCCAAAAGGAGAAGGAGCAACTTCTCGCGAAGAAAATCGGGATCGAAGAAGCAATCAACAGAGCATTTCGCTCTATGACTGGCTTAGAACATAAGGCAGAAGAACCCATAGAACGCCAAGTGATGAAGCTTGCTGAAGTCATTCAACAACTGCAACAAAGAGTAGTAGAACTAGAGTTGCAAGCTATACCGAGTACTCCACAAGAAGAACGTGACCAACGAGAAGTGAAGGCCTGAAGTACAGTAGAAAGGATTAAGGCACTCAATGAAGAATGTAAGCAATTAAGTAGTAGAAGTGCGCATATACATGAGAACCTATCTGAGAACCCGGAATTGCACAAATTGGAGTCACAGCTCCAGGAGGCAAAGTACCAAGCCGAGAAGTTACAGGTACATCTAAAGGCCCTACCGACCATAGAGAAAATGAAGAGGTCCCACGAACAATGCGTCGTGTAGCAGCAGATTCATATGATCCAGAGCAAGGTCATGGAAGTGACGCAGCAACTTCAACCTTTGCAGGATAGGGCATGTCAACTATTCTTAGAGATTGAGAGCCAAGGGACAGACCTGGAATAGGTCGTGAACACAACAGAGCAGCGCTTAGAAGGACCAGTTGGTAACGCACTCATTTAGGAGTTTGTCGAGCAAGAAGAAATAGCAAAGCAACAGGTCGAAGCAGCTCGAGCGAAGCTCAAGGCCTTTGAGGTAGAGTTACCCAGAGAAGAGTGACTCGGGATGAGTCACGGGTGAGTGTTGGGGTCCTGTTGGCCCTCGACCAAGTTTTGAGGAATACTTGGTCATAGTTGACCGTTTGGTACTTCGACTGCCTGTTGAAGACGGAGCGCATAGCGAAGCGGAGATCACGGGATCTTGCCACTTTTTGTGAAACCTTTTTGCGTTTTTTTGGGAATATTGTAACGGGGAAGGGATGTCGGCCCTTGTTTAGGCCTTTTTCTATGTATAAATAGAGGTCTAGGCCATGTAAGAAAAGAGACCCTGTCTGTCGATGGATTAGTGCATAAGTTGGATCTATGTGATCAGAAGTCTGTGTGATTGTAAGAGCTCTGTGCATGCTGTAATAAGTGTTGAGTGCCAGAGTGTAAGAAGGCTTAGTGCTTGGATCTACCCAGGGAAAGAGGATCTAGCGAGCTGCGCGGATCTCTTGTTCTATGCGGGGTAGGATCTTGAAGGCTTAGTGTTGTAACTGCTTGACCAATATAATATAAAGAAGACTTTGTGGATGTATCCCCAGGGTGGGGGGGTGAACCACAGTAACTCTGTGTACTATGTTGATGTGTTTGTCTCTCTCTTGCTAAGTGCTCTGATATGTTTAGATAGATCTAATGATGATTTATGCTTATGAGATATGAATGCATGCTAGATATGATACATAAGATGCTAAGTGCTTAATCTATTGAGTATAACCTGTTTATCATTGCTAAGTGCTAGATCTGAGTAATTACTGTGGTGCTCTGTGCTTTCTGCAAAGTGTATTAATGAATGTATGTTAGGAAATAACTGATGCTAAGTGAGTTGTAAGCAAGATAATCATAGAACTGTGTCCCAGCTAAGGTTGCAAACACCAGAGTCCTGCAACCACCCTTGCCTCTACCTCGGGTGAGACTTCATCTGCTTCGCAGGTGTTGTCGAAAGGGTTGGTAGTTAGGGCTTTGTTGGTGCGCTCTTGAGCGTTGAACCCTGGGTTTGCCCCTGTGCCAACAACATGTGTTTTGTCCTAATAGGTCACAAATTCAAATCCAGAGAGGGTAGGGTATGTATACCTATGTAGACTTTACCAGTCAAAACACTGGGAGGAGGGCGTCCCATGTCCCACAAACAAGGGGGTCTCAGGGGTCCCTTGTCCCACAAACAAGGGGTCTCATACACCAATTTGGTGTCTGTCTTGGTCGTGACCTTAAAAATAAATTATTATTATTATTATTATAAATGGAGAAAAGCTCGGTATATGGCTTCACAACCACAAGTCCTATTTCTAGATCCAATAGAATGACAGGTAAGAAAAAGGTCATGGTTGCTACAACTCATATGCAAGATCAAGCACTCAGTCAAACAATTCCATGTTCAACACCTTCCAACTACCAATGCATTCAGTAGTGGGATGGCTTTAAGATAGTTGTCCACGTGTGATTTCTTCTCAAAGATGGAAAAAGAAGAATGACAAGGTGGTTGCATCTCAAACAATTCAATGGACAAACGATTCAACGGTATATGAATCAATTTATGAAGTTGTCCATAAAGTTATAAGTTTCAGATTCAGATGTGACTCTTCAGTTCAAAATGTTCCCAATTCCAACTCCTAGATTCTTCCATAGAAACCTCTATTTTTAGGATGTCAAATTCCTCCTTTGAAGCATGAAACTTGTATTGAATCCTTCTTGCAACTTTTCAAGCAAAGGTTTAAGTGTATATATACCAAACCTTTTCTCAATGGATTCCTTTAGTTCAAGAACAGATGGTGCTCAGGAACACTTACATTGAATGTTATATTATATATTCTTAAAAATACAAGGGTGAACTAAATCACGATTACACTCTTCCTCAGATACAAGTATGATTCATCACTAACCCGCAACATTGTAGCTACTCTCGAACTAGCATAGCCCTTATTAAAGGCCATTGCAATAATAAGGGAATCGAGCTTCCTCCAAAGTGTATAACCATATTTGACATCCTTGATTGCATGCAAGGATAAAACAAATTGAAACCAATAGTACTATTTCAACACAGAAAAGGTAACCGAGGGTCAAAATGAAATGAATTTTGTGATATAATATCGGAATCATAGATGATTTTAGGGGATAAATTTCACAAATGGGCTAATTTTCCATGGTTTTTCCAAAAAAAGATTCACCAATTTCCATTTTTTCTACAAACAATTTGCCCAAATGACATAGAATAAAATTATTTCACCTTAAAAATCGCTAAAATTTTATAGAAACTATATAAAATCCTTAGAAATTTGAATAGTTTTACAAAAGTATCACCAAACATTTTACATTTTGCATATTAAGGACTAGTAAGGTTAGCCCAAGTTTGTACATTTTAGTATAAATTTCCATCCTTGATCGGAATTACAACATTGTAACCAACTTAGGAATGTGATCCACACCAACAACACGACCCTGGGGACCAACCAGCATGGAAAAACATGTGGTGAAGTAACCAGTGTCTGACCCAATGTCTAATGCACACATTCCTAGCTATGTTCAAAATCCATTAACGTGTTTCTATTGTTGTTCCTGTGTGATACCAAACAACACTATATGTGTGTGTGTGTGTGTGTGTGTTGCAAGAGTTTTCGAAACTTGGGAAAGTGGATACGAGTGTCCCAAACGAGTAGAAGTTTCTCTCAAATTTAAGTTGGGAGCATAAATAATATATATTAAAAATATATAAAAAATATTTTAGATTACAATGATACTTTGGATTACAATATATATAGATATTGATACATTCTAAATCTTATTTCAATAAAATTGAAGGTCAATTTAGGACAATATTTCTCCTATCGCAACAACTACATTATTGAAATTACTAATTTAATTTTTGTTAATAATTATATGAATATATTTAACTGAAACTTCTATATCCATAAATATTCCATTAGAAAATGAGAAACATAATTGAAAATACATATTTTTCGTGGATAGGGTATCGATTTATTAGACTTTCATGTTTAGTTTGGGCTTGAAGGGAAAAATACATGCATTAAAAGTTTTTCATATCCACAACTATAAAGTGAGTATAAAAGTTTTTCATATCCACAACTATAATGAAAATATTTGTAAGAAATTATGTATTTGTAATAATGAAATAAATATATTTACATTTTAATTTATTATCATTTTGATTTAAAGCTCTTCGTTTAGGAAACTGGTTCCCAAGCTCCTATTTCCTTTATGTTGAAGCTCCCAAGTTCCCAAAAGAGTTCCCAAGCTCCCAGAACTTAGGGAACGAGTTTCAGAGATGTTGGAAATGTTGGGAGCAGTTCCGTGTAACTATTTCCTGTCAATCAGAACAGAAAAGGTTGAAAGAAATAGTCTTTTGTTATGAAAACTAAATTTGTGCTGATAAAAAAAATGGAAAATAATCTTCATGAATAAAACATAGACCATAAACTGTAAACCATACATATTTTTCAATATATATAAATAATTTAAATAGTTCCCAGAATGAGGATGAGAAACTTATCTGTTTAAAAATTGCAAACCAGGAAACCAATTGAGTGAGTTATTTCCATAGGTAATCCGTTGTGGACACCACCCCCTAGTCAGGATATGATACCATGAGGGAAAAGAGGCGCTACAGAAAATTCAGGGTAGTCTCTCTATCTCATCAAGAAGATTATTAACCAAATGTTTCACTACTGAGTTTTTGAAGATGGAGCAACTCTTTGGTATCCACGATACTTGTCCCACACAACACAAGGAGGTCTTCCTTCTGTACTCAACATTCCCTCATAAGTATCCTCCAATGCTATTCAATGTTTGCATGTAAAGGTTTGGGATGATGTCCCTCAACTCCAACAAAAACTGTATTGGTTCTTGGCTTTTCCCAGAGCCCTCATGGCCTCATTTCATGGTTGTTCTATCACATGCTATGGCAACCTTATTTTATCAACAAGAACTCTCATTTTCCCTCCTTTTCCTTCTTCCCAAAATTGGTTTCCTTCTCTCACTCGAATTTCTCTTCTTGTCACATGAGTGAAAGATGGTAAGAGAGTCCTAATTCAAATCTTCCAGTTCCAAGAATGTTAGGGAGACAACTTGCTAGTTTTTAGCAAATGGTAGCTTAGATTGAGGAATTTGGTTTTTCCACTCCTCAAGATGTTTTTAGGCCACCTTTCCCCTAGTGTGATATCATAACTCCTTTAGGCGCTCATGTTCCACCAACCTTAGTCATTTTTTATTAACTACATATATAAAATACTTACAATAGTCAAAAGAGTCCGACCAAGATGTCTTCCTAACTACTTTCATACTATTCATGGATAAACCTTTGTTTAGACTAATTTTACTTTTGAACACTTATTTAAGCCTTGAGATTCATTAGTTTAATATGACATCCAACTTATTATTATAGGAGCCCATCTCTCCTATCTTTTAATTTTGTTAAAAAAATATCACTTTACTTAGACTATATGACCAATGAAAACCATGAAGTTAGCTTATAGCTAATAGGTTGCATGCCTAACAATGCCATGATCCCAATCTTTAAGTTATTAGATTTGGGAAAACATAATCAAAATACAATAAGGTAAGCTAAAATTGCATTTATATATATATATATATATGATGTAAAGAATGTGTAGTTGAAAAATAAAGGTTATGTATTACCTAAAAAATACTCTATCTATTTATGTAAATCTACGAATGCACATCCTCTCTTTTGTGAGCGCTCCGCTTATCCAGGACCAGTTAAACATGAAGCCATTTTCAATTATTAGTCCCTGCCGGAAGGCCAAGGGCAGGGACTATAGCGATGAGTTCATCGCTGACTTTCAATTAGTTGTTAGTTGACTTCGAAATTTTTGTAAAAATGGTAATGTTTAACATAGGAAATATATAAACCTAATTTTTTTAATAATAAATTTTTGTATTTGTCAGAATATCATTGGCTGGGAAGTTTGAAGCGTTATTGCCGGCTTCGCTTCTTCCCAGGCAATTCTTGCTGCTTTGATAAATAAATTCCCTATAGTTTGATAATGTATCAAGCCTGCTTTGATAATGCTTTCATA
>ML778293.1:168389-182141 GCA_009831015.1 Picea engelmannii
CATAGTCTTTGCTTCCGCCTTCTTAAAGATAGAACACATATGTTTATTCCACAATGTATATATTAATATATATGCATATCTTGTAAATCTCTTGCACTTCGCTTATAAAAAAAATGGAATCTTTTGTGCATTTTACGAAGCTGTATTTTCTCATAATGCAACATTGGAATGCTATTCTAATCATACTTCAACATTCGAATACTTTTGCCTTTTAAACATGCTCCCATTTTCTTGCATTGAAATTTGGCAGGGACTACGCTGCTTCGCTGCCCTTGTTTCTTATGTATACAGTGCATTCTCTTTATAACATTCTTCGGAGTGAGCGCTCCGCTTATCCAGGACCAGTTAAACATGAAGCCATTTTCAATTATTTCTTATGTATACAGTGCATTCTCTTTATAACATTCTTCGGTAAATAATAGTCTTAATTGCCGAGAAAAACATGTTTCAATAGCCAAGGATTGAGAATGAAACATGTAAAAGAGCAAGTAAATTATTTCCAAAGGTGAGTTCGCTCATTCCTTACTTCTTCACAATATAAGATAATTCTTTAACAAAATTGCAATCTTACGACATTGATGTGATTTTGTAAATGATAACTACAAAGGTTATACAATTAATTAAAGGTTATATTTTGGGTTTGTTTTGTAGATTTTAAAATAATATTAATAATCTGGGTATAATTATTAGTGAAATTACAATTTTTTTTTGTATAAATGGATTTTTTGTTGTTTAAATTGCATTTTTAAATGCATAAATGGATTCAGCTCCAAAAATTCCTAGTGAGTATTATTATTGATTTTACTATTTTTTTTTTATGGATTTTATTATTGGCCTAGTCTAAACATTTTAAGTTTTGGATTTTTCCTAAACCATTACAAGAATCCGGTTATACAATTGTTGATTGTTGATGAAAACACATTTTTTTGTTATTTAAATTGCATTTTAAAATGCATAAATGGATTCAACACCCTCAAATACCCCTAGAACATCTGCAATTCCAACAATTCCTCAGAGAATATGGAACAAAATAGAATACATATTTAGCTAGTGTCAGCATGTTTAAACAAACTAGTAGTAATTAGCTACTACTTTCCAATTGGCTTTCACTCCTACATAACTTTGAATAAAACATATTTTTTAACCCAAACACTATAACCATTTATATGTTAGTGTAATATCATATATGTTCTATACCATAAGCATTTGTATTTTTAGTGCTAGATCATTAGATTATGTAAGCTTCTTATGAGTACTTGTCAAAGTAGGTACTAGAGTGGGCTTAATGGTTAAGAATGTGTGTTTCTTCTTAGAAGGTTATAGATTCAAATTCACACTGGGGTAGGGTATGTGCATGGAGGGTCCCTTGTTCCATAAACAAGAGGGTCTCATACACCAATTTGGAAGGGGTCCCTTGTTCCACAAACAAGGGGGTCTCATACACCAATTTGGAGGGGGGCTTGTCCCACAAACAAGGAGGTCTCATACACCAATTTAGGGGTCCCTTGTTCCACAAACAAGAGGGTCTCATATAAAAATCATGTATCCTTACTAGAAGAGATTCCCTTGAACCTTGTCCCATCAACAAAAGGATCTTATATACTAATTTAATATTTGACTTGGTAGTGACTTTAAAATTAGATTATTATTTATTATGATATAGTAATTAATATGATTTCAAATTTTATTAACTCCTAATTTTTTTTTTTATATATTTATTATTTGAATTTTTTTCAAAATCAATATTTATTTATTTATTTATTTATTTTTTTTTTTAAGATTGAATTTTGAATTTGTTATGAATTAAAAAAAAAATCCAGCATTATTCTTTTTGAAGTTATCATTACGCTTTTTGAAATTATCTATGAAAATTTAAAATTAATTTATAACAAATTTATATACGACGCTATGGCACTGCAGTCTACGGACTCTGAGACTATGGCTTTATGGCACTGCAGTCTACGGACTCGGACTCTGGCTCTGTACAGATGTGCCATGCATGGAGTGGTGATGGCCGTGGCATCGCAGTGGTGATTCTGACACTTCTGTACTTTCCCGAGGCCTCACCACTTGATGCATGCTTCTCTATACACTTGTGCCATGCATGGCGGTGGTGATGGCACTAAATCCACTTGACAGAAGGGCAATGGCAACTCCTCGGTTGAGTTATTTGTCGGCCAATTCCCATTGTGTGGAAATAGATTCGAATCTGCAATCTCCCAGCAACAAAATTTTAGAAGAGAAGAAAAGTGAAGCTACATGGCAAAGAAGGAGAGAACCCACCTTCTATTTTGTGAAAACCAGTGCATGACTTCGAGATTCTCAATTAATGAAATGTGCTATTTTATGAAAACCAGTGCATGATTTCGAGATTCTCAAATTAAGGACATGTGATGAAGATTTCGAGATTCACAATTAAGGACATGTGATGAAGAGAAGATCCCAAGCAAAAGAATGATGGCGCTGGGTTCCAATCGTTTTTGTTAAATATAAAAAATAAGAGTGACCTAGTTCTTTAGAAAGAATCTTTTTTAAATTGTAGAAGTTATCAAAATCTTTGTGTCACTATAATTTAAATGGATTTAATAATTAAAAACATGTAAAAGATCACAAGTTAAAATCCATAAAAATGAATTTCAACAATAACAATATTTATATAAAAATATATAATAAAGATAAAAAAAACTCCCAAAAATATAACACATTGCAAAACATTACAAGACATTTATATATTTTTTAATTTTACATTTTAAAATTAATTTTTATTTTTTATTTTTATATTTTAAAATTAATTTTTATTTCATGATAATTTTTATTTTTACATTTTAAAATTTATTTTTCTTTCATGATAATTCCAACCCACCATGAAGCTTAACAAAATCACCTAAACACATAAAAAAACTCCCAAAAATATAACACATTATGAAACATTGCAAATATTACAAGACATTTGTAAGTTTTTATTTTTACATTTTAAAATTAATTTTTATTTTTACATTTTAAAATTTATTTTTCTTTCCTGATCATTTTTATTTTTACATTTTAAAATTTATTTTTCTTTCATGATAATTCCAACCCACAATGGAACTTAACAAAATCACCGAAACATATAATAAAGATTAAAAAAACTCCGAAAAATATAGCACATTATGAAACATTGCAAATACTACAAAAGATTAAAAAAACTCCGAAAAATATAGCACATTATGAAACATTGCAAATACTACAAGACAATTGTAATTTTTTATTTTTACATTTTAAAATTAATTTTTATTTCATGATAATTTTTATTTTTACATTTTAAAATTTATTTTTCTTTCATGACAATTCCAATCCACAATGGAACTTAACAAAATCATTGGTGTCTTTTTTCAAGAAATTTTTTTCTCAAATTTATATAGGGTATAAATTTATTTACAAAATGTTGCAACATGCTGAAAACATGATCAGAGTGCGTATGTGCGAGTAATGAAGAAACCATTACAACAAAACAACAGTGTTTCGAAGAAACAAAACCAAGAAAAGCAATAGCAAGAGTGAACGCAGGAAGAAGAAGCAAGCTAAAACTTGCATAGCTGTCGTCTATCCACTTTAAAAGGAACAACCATCATAGTTCAAAGATATTAATAAAGGAGATGGGACTCTCTTTCCCACTATCACAGTGGTAGACCGAGAGTCTCCCTACCACTTCGTTTAGAGCCCTCTTTGAGAGAGCATCAACCTCTCTATTGTGAGTTCTGGAAATGTGATGGAAGCTGATATCAATGAAGTTTTTGGACAGATCCTACGTCTTTTGTTTCCAACACTCAATATTGACTGAATGAAGCTTGCTTTTAAGATTTATCCGGTCGATAATAACTCTCGAGTCACCAAGGACATGTAGGTGGTTGATTGACCATAAAGATGTCAGAGTGAGAGAAGCCCATAAACCCATAAGTTCAGCTTTAGTATTAGTACCCGCTCCACAGTTGATGAACCACTTTGTGATCCTCGACGGATGAGTCTTGAAGATGCCTCCAGCACCACAATATAAGTCGTTTGACTGGGCTGCGCCGTCAAAACATGCTAAAGTGTAACCTTCGGCCAGCTTAAACTCACAAGCTTTGGAGGGGAAGGATTTAATAGAAGACAGTTGCCAGGAAAAGGAAGCCAAAACTCTGTGAACTACAGCAAGAAGGGAGGGAGAGCGATCGTCAAAAATCACTTTATTCCTTTCGATCCAAATTTGCCAGCAAGCATGAACAGCCAAACAAACCGGAGTAGATTTTTCAGTGGACCACACATTGAAGCATTCCGAGACGGTGGAGCCGTTCCAAAATAAATTTAGAGAAAAATGCAGAAACAGTCGATGCCAAACAACCTTTGTAAAATCACAGTGAATAAGGATGTGGTGAATGTCTTCAGAAAATCAGTTGCATAGATGACAGATCCCAGAGCCCTCCCAGCCCTTCTTTTGGAGCATCTCCCAGGTGAGGACTTTCTCTTTTGCAGAGAGCCTATTGATAGGCAAGTTGTGTTCGTAGGAGGAGAAACATTATGACAAATTGCAAAATTTCGAGTGTCTTTCCCACCTTCGCTTTGCGTTATGTTACTAGAGATTGATGAGATAATATACTTATAAAAATTATGCGAAGTCCTCGAACACTTAGAATAAAATAGAATCCAAAACTATTTAGTATTTTAATAGTGTCATTAATTTTTATTTTCAATTAAATTTTTAAATAAATGAATTATAATGAGGAAAAAAAAAGTAATATGTCCACAATTTTTATTTTCAATTAAATTTTTTAAATAAATAAATTACAATGAGGAAAAAATAAGTAATATGCCCACTATGATTTCATATATGTTAACGTTGTTTCAATAATGTTTTACTTTATATGGTCATGTTATCATTTACATTTTGTTTTGTGAATTGATATCTGTAAATTAGTATATGAATTTTTGTGAATTGATAGTTGCAAATTAATATATGAAATCTTAGTGAGTAAAATTGATTTTTTTTTAGTCTTTTTAAGGGGTTAAAATTTATTTTAGAAGAGTAATTTAAAAAAAAAAATTATAAAATTAAAATTTTTGAAATCACTTGCTATTTATGAAGGGTAACTAATATTTTAAAATTTCAAAAGAAGAGTTATATCTTGGGTGCTCAATGATCATTGTATTTCCATTATTAGGTGAGGATGGATGTGAATCATGATCAAGATTCAAGGTTCAAAATCCTCTAGTTTATTTTGGCATCTAAAGACCAAAATTATTTATACTCTCATTGGCTCGCATCTATTCCTACGATGTACCCTTCCACAATATTAAATCCATCACATAGTTGATGTCCACATAATCCTATCACTAGATTAGTGTATCCACCATTTAAGTGTCACTTAACTAAAAATTCCTAGAGAAGCTTGGAAATTTTGTCTTTTTGAGTCATCACTTGAATCCATCTGCTATGAACATTGTTGATACTTGTCAACGTGAGAAATAGCATCACATTCACTATCTATAATTAATGTGTTCAAATCCCACCATCACTGTAATCCCATCCAGTTCGATGTCTTTGCCTTCACTCTTGGCTTTGCAAAACCACAAAACAATTTTCATGGGTTATGGGCATAAATTGTAATGGCATTAGAAACTTATTGGTAAAATGAACTGCAAATATGTGGCTCAATGATAGTTTTAAAAAGCAAAGAATATACATCAAATGAACCCAAGGTATTGAGGTCGCTTATGTTTCTTCATGTTCAAATATTTCATCTCTCTAAAGATATATAACATGCATGTTGGTTCATAGTTATTTTGTTTCATTGGTAATTATGTGTGTTTATTTGTCATCAATGATGATGTGGTTATAATGTTGGTATGTAATATTTAATTTTTGTTTGAACACATTTAACATTGACCTCTTGACCACATAGTATGTAATTCATTGCATCCCTATTATTGCAATAGATACTTAATGGTAACAAAACGCATAATTAATACTTGAATGCAATTCTCAACAATATGTCGATCTTTTATAGGTTTGGAAAAGCGTATTGTAAAATAATGCATAATTTTTCTTTGTTTCACACACGTGTGTCATGATTTTGTTTGCGATAAAAACTCTATTAAACTCAATGAAATTTTCTAGCCCATATGTCCTTGATTAAGTTTAGATATGAACCTGCACAAAACGAACCTTGTCAACATCACAAAACCTAAAATTCATATTATAATAATGAGAATTGTGATTTTATTCGTTCAATTTTCTACATCATCAAACCCTCACTTCTTTGTTTTCAAAATTGATCATTCATCTTTTCTTGATTCCAGGCATCTTTAGCTATCACACTCTTTTAGTTTCTTCTTGTTGTTTCTAGCAACATTGATATTAATTAGTGTGGCAATACTTTGCATGTCAAATATTTTGAGAATTCCCCAAAACACTCTTTCCTCATGCCTCAAGCCTAAGATCTATGAGATTTATCATTTGTAGAATTAATGCTTATAGCAACATTTTTTTAATCCTTGGATGAAATTCTTAAGCAAGATATGGAGAATCGTTGTTATCATTAGATCTATTCATTAAGGATTATACTCTAACATCCACTATGGCATGCATTTTTAAATGGTTCAAGAGATAAAGTGAACAAAAATAGATCATCAATAAGAATAACATACTTGGTGGTCTTGATGAATAATAATGTTGATCCAGTTGGATATTGGTGACCACCCACCTATTCCAACTAGCTCCTCTTGTCAGTTTTTAGTTCAGCACATTCTTTTGTGCTTCTTTGTAATGGTGGGTTCTACACTTCAGGGGATGTCTGAAGCCCTACACATCTTCTAGGTGGATACTGGTGGCCTCACACCTAATACAACTGGCTTATTTTGTATGTTTTCATGTCAACACATCTTGTTGTACTTGTAGGGCCGTTTTGGGGCCCTAAACAGTGTTGTTTTTGCGTGCCACAGTCAAACTGTAGATAGAGTCAAGTTTGACGACATAATGCATAATTCTCTAAAATAAATTTCCAACGGGCTATCACGTGCCTAAAATGGAGATCATATGCAAAAGTTACGACCCTAGAAAGTTAATGTACTAACTTACCCAAACAGGGCCCGCATGACTTTTGGTGTTTCATCTCCCAGGGTTAGGTTTTTGGATGTCTATGGTTTTGACATTCATGTTTATCATAAAAAGGCCTTCAGAGCCTCATTGTAATCATATTCTTGTGAATGGGTGTAGCCGTCACATCTCTTCTAAGAGATAAAGCTGCCACCATTCTAGCAAGTCTTGCACTCTGTATTTTTATAGTCTCTTTACAATTCTTTCATTAATAGAAATCAAGTATTGTTGTATTTCTTTGTTTCTGGCAATTTCCATGAATATTTCATTGAATATCTTTGCTTTCATTTCATTCCGAAAATAATCCATATCAGTGGTATCAAAGTAGGATGCTCTTGATCGTTTTTCAGCGCATGTCCCCGACGAGGTCCGAGTATAGCCAGTTGGGTCTCGAGTTTGTCTCTCTTTAGGACAATCACTCTTGCATGCCCAAGAAACCCTCAACGGTGGCAACAAATAAAAATGGCGGAGCAAAAGATTCTTTTAACCTGTTGCTTGAGCAATCTCTCGCGTGACAGAAGGATGAAATTATGGAGAATTTTGCACACATCCTGCAACGCCTGTCGATAGCAATAGGTGCATATTCATTCAGCAACCATTTTGGAGGAACCTCTCCCTTCAAGGTACAAGTTAATTTTGATATTCCCATATTTGAAGGTTAAATAGATGTAGATGCCCTAGAAAAATGGTTAAATCTATTAGAAGGTTATTTCTCTATTCAAAAAAAATTCGACAACGAAAAGATCACCTCCACACTCCTCAAGGCTCTCTCCCATGTCAAACATTGGTGGGAAACTTACTGGGAGAAAATTTCCACAGAGAAATCTGGAATATATGGGGTCGAGCCCACTTGGGATTTTTCTATGGATGCGGTCAAAGAACAGTACTATCATGTTGATAACTATGAAGACTAGTACACGAGATGGACCACACCGCGTAAGAGGAAGAGCCAAACAGTTTCAAAGTTCACAAATACTTTCCATACCTTGCACACCAAGCTAGGTATCAAAGACTATGAGTGGCATCTGGTTCTGAAATACCATGGGGCTCTGCATAGGTGCATCCAAAACGAAATGGATTTCCTAAACATCTCGTCATTGGGAGCTACCTATCGATATGCTATCAAAATAGAGTAGAAATTTAGGCACCATAACAAATGGGAATTTGGGTCTGCAAATCTGCAACAACAAAAGCACAGTAAATACGACCCTAACCAACAACCTCTAGAAAACTAGTCCAAGACACAAAACAAAAAGGGTAAAGTAAAGACGAAGAATGACACTGGGAAGTGGTGTGACTTCCACAAAATCCCCTGGCACAACACTAATGAATCTCACTCGAAACAGTCATTCATGGTTGAGGTCAAAGACATGGAGCCAAACCCTAATTCAGAATCTGACCCAGAAAATATTGAAAACAAACAGATCATCGACGCAAACCCCACTGCTACTGTTGCGACCACAACAATTCAGCTAGAGGAACCAGTAGATCCTGAAGAGGGGGAGCACCTCTTCCATTCATAGATGTGGGTGAAGGGAACCCCATTTCATTTCATTATTGATAATGACATCCAGAAGAACCTCATCTCAACAAAGGTCATCAAATAGTTGGGGTTGTTGACAACACCACACCCGCTACCATACAACATCGGGTGGCTTCACCAGGGAAGAGATCTTCGTGTTAGCCATCAGTGTCACTTGTCCTATGGCATCCATCCCTTCAAGGATGAGGTAGTGTGTGATATTATCCCTCTTGATGTTTGTGATGTTGTTTTGGGCCAACCATATATGTGTAAACGTCATGCTTTCTATGAGTCTAGACCTCGTAGTGTCATTATTAGTCTGGGAGGTCATCTCTAAAGGATACCATAGGTAGTTCTGACTACTGCTCCACCAAAAAAACACCACAGGGTAATCTCTCATACTATAAAATTAATCCTCTTCACAGTTTGTTCAAAGGATGCACAAAAGACCACTACAACCATTGCAGCCTCAACAACTTCTATCCAACAAAAATAGATTGTCAAAGAGAAATAATATATTGTTTCTTCACCTACAATGGTGTCTACACAATGCCCCATCAAACCCAGAGACAACAAGTTGGTGGAACAGATCCAACCCCTCCAGCAACAGGTTTGTGACAATCTGCCACAAGTCAATAAGCACAACTTCCCCAACAATGCACGCCGCTACCCAAGCTTGAGATTTAGAATATGATTTCCCCTCTTCCCTGGGCACTCAATGCAATGGAGACCATTGCTTCCTAAGGGGGGAGGATTGATCCAGGTGGATATTGGTGACCACCCACTTGTTCCAACTGGCTCCTCTTGTTAGTTTTTAGTTCAACACGTTATTTTGTACTTCTTTGTAATGGTGGGTTATACACTTTCAGGGCTATCTGAATCCCTACACATCTTCCAGGTCAATACTGGTGGCCTCCCACCTAATCCAACTATATTATTTTGTATGTTTTCACGTCGGCACATCTTGTTGTACTTTCAGGGCCATTTTGGGGCCCTAAACAATGTTATTTTGGCACACCACAGTCAAAATGTAGACATAGTCAAGTTTGATGGCATAATGCGTAGTTCTCTAAAATACCTTTCGAATGGGCTATCATGCGCCTAAAACGGAGATTGTATGCTAACGTTACGACCCCGAGAAGTTAATGTACTATCTTACCCAAACAGAGACCACATGACTTGTGGTGTTCCATCTCCTAGGGTTAGGTTTTTGAATGTCTAGGGTTTTGGCATTCATGTTTATCATAAAAAGGCCTTCAGAGCCTCATTGTAATCAGCTTCTTGCGAATGAGTGTAGCCGTCACATCTCTTCTCAAAGATAAAGCTGCCACCATTCTAGCGAGTCTTGCACTCTATATTTTTACAGTCTCTTTACAATTCTTTCATTAATAGAAATCAAGTATTCTTATATTTCTCTGTTTCTGGAAATTTTCATGAATATTTCATTGAATATCTCTTCTTTCATTTTGTTTCGAAAATAATCCAGATCATTGGTATCAGAACAAGCTGCTCTTGATCATTTTTTAGCGCATGTCCCCGACGAGGTCCAAGTATAGCCAGTTGGGTCTCGAGTTTGTTTCTCTTGAGGAAAATCACTCTCGCACTCCCAAGAAACCCTCGATGGCGGCAGAAAAGAAAAATAATGGAGCAAAATATTCTATTAACCTCTTGCTTGATCAATCTCTCACGCCACAGAGGGATGAAATGATGGATAATTTTTCACACATCCTGCAATGCCTGTCGATAGCAATTAGTGCATCTTCATCCAACAACCATTTTGGAGGAACCTCTCCCTTCAAGGTGGAAGTTAATTTTGATATTCCCATATTTGAATTTTAGATAGATGCAGATGCCCTAGAAAAATGGTTAAATCTATTAGAAGGTTATTTCTCTGTTCAAAATTTTTCCGACAGGGAAAAGATCACCTTCGCACTCCTCAAGGCTCTCCCCCATGTTAAACATTGGTGGGAAACTTACTGGGAGAAAATTTCCATAGAGAACTCTGGAATATATGGGGTCGAGCCCACTTGGGATTTTTTTGTGGATGCGGTCAAAGAAAAATAATATCTTGATGATAACTATGAAGACCAGTACATGAGATGGACCACACTGCGGCAAGAGAAGAGCCAAACAGTGTCGGAGTTCACAAATACTTTCCATACCTTGTGCACTAATCTAGGTATCAAATACTTCGAGCAACATCCGGTTCTAAAATACTGCGGGGCTCTTCATAGGTGCATCTAAACCGAAATGGATTTCCTAAACATCTCATCATTAGGAGCTCCCTATTGATATGTTGTCAAAATTGATCAATATTTTAGGCACCAAAACAAATGGGAATTTGGGTCTGCAAATCTTCGATAACCAAAGAACGGTAAAGACGGTCCTAACCAACAACCTCTAGAAAACCAGTCCAAGACACAGGAAAAAAAGGGTAAAGTAAAGACGAAGAATGACACTGGGAAGTGGTGTGACTTCCACAAAAGTCCCTGGTACAACACCGATGAATGTCGATCGAAAAAATCATTGGTGGTCGAGGTCAAAGACACGGAGCCAAACCCTGATTCAGAATCTGACCCAGAAAATATTGAAAACAGATAGATCATTGACGCATACCCCATTGCTACTGTCGCGACCACAACAATTCAGCGAGAGGAATCAGTAAATCCTAAAGAGGGGGAGCGCCTCTTCCATTCATATATTTGGGTGAAGGGGACCCCATTGCATTTCATGGTTGATAACGAAAGCTAGAAGAACGTCATCTCATCTAAGGTCATCAAATAGTTGGGGTTTTTGACAACACCACACCCCAACCATACTGTAAGTTTTAAACCTGTGAAGTAAAGCAATGCATATAGATTCTTAAGCAATACAAAAAATTAATCAATGGCTCATACACAAAGTACATAGAGATTTTTACCGGAAACCCTCAACCGAGAAAAACTTTCTTATTTTCATTATATCGAATTTCACCATTTTCCATACAATATATACAATGTTTTTAGGTATTTCGTAGATACCAAAACCCTAATCCCTTAATCCGGGATTAATTTACAAATAAGCTAAAAATAGCAATATCCACTAAAAATAGCAAAAACCGCCCAAAAAAAAAATTCTGGGGCATTGCCCCAGGCTACCGCCCGGTGCCGAACGTTGTGCGTAACCAGGGGGGGCCATACCTTCCCCCCCCTGGGACCCCCCTAGGAAAGCGCCCGACACAGACGACAGAGCCCTAGGTGAAGGGATCGTCAGACGCAGTTGTCGTATCTGACACACCCACACACACACACACACACATGCAAAGAATATAACACACATACAACATCATGTGTCTTCACCAGGGATGCAATCTTCGCGTCAGCCAACAGTATCGCCTGTCCTATGGAATCCATCCCTTCAAGGATGAGGTAGTGTGTGATATTGCCCCTCTTGACGTCTGTGATGTTGTTTTGGGTCAACCATATATGTGGAAACGTCGTGTTCTCTATGAGTCTAGACCATGTAGTTTCATTATTACTCTAGGAGGTCAACTCTACAGGATACCAGAGGTAGTTCCAACTACTTCTCCACCAAAACAACACCGCAAAGTAATCTCTCATACTATAAAATTCATCCTTTTCAGAGTCTATTTAAAGGATGCACAAAATACCACTACAACCACTGCAACCTCAACACCTTCTATCTAGCAAAAACAGATTTTCGAAGAGAAATAATATATTATTTTTTCACCTACAATGGTGTCTACACAATGCCACATAAAACCCAGAGACAACAGGTTGGTGTAACAAATCCAACCCCTCCAGCAACAGGTTTGTGGCAGTCTGCCACAAGTCAAGAAGCATAACTTCTCCAACAAGGCACGCAACTCACCAAGCTTTAGATTCAGAAAATGCTTTCCCCTCTTCCCTAGACACTCTACGCAATGGAGACCATTTCTTCCTAAGGGGGGAGGATTGATCCAGGTGGATATTGGTGACCACCCACCTATTCCATTTGGATCCTCTTATCAGTTTTTAGTTCAACACGTTCTTTTGTACTTCTTTGTAATGGTGGGTTCTACACTTTCAGGATTGTCTGAATCCATACACATCTTCCAGGTGGATATTGGTGGCTTCCCACCTAATCCAATTGGTTTACTTTGTATGTTTTCATGTCAGCACATCTTGTTGTACTTCCAGGGTTGTTTTGGGGCCCTAAAAAAAATTATTTTGGTGTGCCACAATCAAACTGTAAATAGAGTCAAGTTTGACAGCATAATGCGTAGTTCTCTAAAATACCTTTCTACCAGGCTATCACACACCTAAAATGAAGATTGTATGCAAAAGTTACAAACCCGGGAAGTTAATGTACTAACTTACCAAAACAGGGCCCACATGACTTTTGGCATTTCATCTCCTAGGGTTAGGTTTTTGGATGTCTAGGGTTTTGGCATTCATGTTTATCATAAAAAGGCCTTCAAAGCCTCATTTTAATCATCTTCTTGTGAATGAGCGTATCCGTCACATCTATTCTTAGAGATAAAGCTACCACCATTCTAGCGAGTCTTGCACTCTTTATTTTTATAGTCTCTTTACAATTATTTCATTAATAGAAATCAAGTATTGTTGTATTTCTTTGTTTCTGACAATTTTCATGAATATTTCATTCAATATCTCTGCTTTCATTTCGTTCTGAAAATACTCTGGATCAAACATTTAGCTATGTGTTTGTATGGATCTCAAGAAGCTCCAAATCATAGACATCTTAACCTAAAAAACAACCAATGGATGAATCATGATAGATTTGCATGTTCCTAGATTATTATAAATAAAGTAGGTTGTCTTCATGATTCTTATAGTGTTTTGATAGAATTATGACCCTTCGACAAAACCCTTAAGGTTTATTACAATTTTATATTTTCTAATGAGATCTACAATGAACATATCAAATGTGCTTCGAAGATTAAGGGATTAATCCCATGATTAAACGTGATTGTCATATGTTCAAAGATATGGATCCAAGTTGAACTTTTGAAGCATCATATGGATACATGGAACAAAACCTCTTTTATATGGGTGTCCACAAAATGTTTGATCACATTTTGTATGAAACTTTGTATTGTTATTTTTAACACTAAAAT